>MU268026.1:0-15945 GCA_021014935.1 Hygrophoropsis aurantiaca
GGAAACTCTGGCCCTGGTGGAAATGGAGGACCTGGAGGATGGGGTGGGAATGGCGGGCAAGGCGGAAACTCGGGTCCTGGCGGAAACGGGGGATACGGGGGATACGGAGGACCTGGAGGATGGGGCGGAAATGGCGGTCCCGGCGGGAATTCTGGTCCCGGCGGTAACGGAGGACCTGGAGGATGGGGAAATGGTGGTCCAGGAGGGAACTCTGGTCCTGGCGGTAACGGAGGTCCTGGGGGGTGGGGTGGCAATGGTGGTCATGGCGGGAACTCCGGTCCTGGAGGCAATGGAGGTCCTGGAGGATGGGGCGGAAACGGCATGCCTGGCAAAGATGGCGCCCCCGGCAAGGACGGTGCTCCTGGCGGAAACGGCGCGAACGGTTGCGGAATGACGTCCTGCGAGTGCGTGAACAACCCTACCTGTGGCAAAGGGAACGAGCTGGGCATCAAGTACGGCCACTGCTACATCATCTCCTTCTCCGACGGCCAGCAGCTCGGTTCGGTGCGCGAGAACGCCCAGTATCAGAAAGGCGGTTTTTTTACCGACATCCCATTCAAAGTCTGTGCCTCCACGTCGAACTGCGCTCCCGGTGGCTTTGTCCAACGCGGCCAGACTTTCAGCCTACAAGATCAGCATGGCCAATACAACGACCCGAAGGCGACGAAAGGCTGGATCGACGACAGCTCGAACGGTGGACATATGGGTTTTACGACAGATGCCTCGCACGCAGGCAAGTTCTCTGGCACCCCCACCTGTTCGAATGGAGAGTGCGCGATCAAGATACTTGGGCAACCGAGCGGTGGAGCACTTGGTTTCGCATGTCCTGCTGCCCAGCCCGGTATCACTATTGTACGTCTTCCTTCTTCTGTCCTGATCTTGAGGAGTCAACTTACGGATTTGTCGTTTAGTGGGGCAACCCGAAAGCGACGCAGAAGCTGCGTTTCTCGGAGGTTACGTGTGACAACTATGAGGTGCCGCTTACCTCCAACATCGACCCCGCAAATAGGCCATACTACTATTGAGCCGTTCCGCGCTTGCCTTCACTTCGAGTCCAACGCCGCTAGCGATGGGTTTTTTCCTGTCTCTGCGTCAAGTCTTCGTCGCATCGTGACTCGCATTATGCCAACTTCCCGATGTTCTCACCTACTTACACGTCTTTCATGCTATGTACCTTCCCTCTCCCAACGCATATGCCGGTATACTTGATTGTACTACAAACTTCGTACATGTCTTCCTGTTCTTTTATATGTCATATATACATAGGCTCGTTCCGGAACATGTCTTGTCCTTGCCATACCAATCTGTTGATGGGGTAATTGTATCAGAAGAAGGTGCGTATTGTCCACAAGTACTGGGTGGTACTTGCCAGTGGGTGACGTTGGTGGATCGAACAAGAAAACGAGTCTGTTGGGTAAAGCGACTGAATCAGCATCCACAGCCATGTTCTCCTGACACACCGCGAGAGTTCTTTGATCACTAATGTGAGAAAGTGCCAGATATCCGCGTGAGTGTCTCCAGTAATCGTGGACGGTGTTTGCAACCACTCGTAGGAGACAGGTGTATTCAAAGTGATCCCGAGGTCACTGAATGATGGTGGATCAATGCTCGTGTCAAATGAAACAGCATCATGCGTGTAATTTCAACATGAGTGTTGCAAGCTGTCGCCGAGTTTCATGGGGTGAAGCCTCGATTGCCGAAGACAATACTTGAAGGTAGACGAATACGTACATTGTGATGCTGGCTTCGTCTCCAAATTCACAGAGCTGATCTTGAAGTAGCTCATGACTTAGGACCTGGACAGCATCACAGAATGTTTATCCATAGCAAACGAGAAGGGGATTTTGATGGTGTAATGTGCACAAAGATAATGACTGGACATATCGCAAGAGTATAACTGATGCATCGTGAGTGGGAAGTTGCATGATAAATCGTTCATGGGTTTAGGTTCCCTCCCCGAGCTGAGGTCAATCGAAGTTTGCCACTCTATTACGTAGCGAGGAACGAGCGTAGGGTTAGAGTACCGTCTTTGAGCGAGTGGTAGACGTGGCACTGCCACACGACACCTTTCGTCTCGTGCCACCACTCAGTGTTTCCGTTCGTCGTGCAGCCATCCAACTTCTACACATCCTCTCGCTCAATCTCATTTTCCCCACCCTCCACACCCTAGCTCTGCCTTGTTGGCATCGCGCCTCGCAAAACAACCTTTGCCCAGTTTTGTTTTCCTGACCCGTAGGATCTGCGAGGCTTCCCACCCACCCTCGCAGCTCATCTCTCTCACCCAGGATTACATCTCGGGGCCGGAAAGCGCTTCGCGCCTTCGCCCATTTGCTATCGCATATTATTACACGGACTAGTACCACATCATACGGACTCTCGCATTCACTAGTAATACACTCCGTTAATATTGAACACTTCATCCTCGTCTGAATGAACCTCAAAGACAAGAGTAAAGAGAGGAATGTGGCTGGTCAACCGGTCACTGGTGACCGCTGTTGGGCGTGACCAAGTCTTTCGGCACGACTCAAACTCGAAACCGATCTATATCGTCTTTTTCTTATGAATCTACTCCAATAAACGGCCCACGAGCTCGAGATGAAAATGCGCCCACTGCAGTGAGCTTTCTGTAATTGCAAACCATGCAGTCCTACTGATTCATGTGACTCCTACAGTTCGTCGTGTTAGGTCGTGTTTTCATTTTCCTTGCGAGTTTGCAGCTCGTCGTGAAGCAATTGGCAAATAGCGGAGACGTACTACAGGAATACGGTCTGCTTGCGATTTTTTTGGGTTCTCAACTCTTTGGGCCAACCCCAAGCCTAATATCGCCTCTGGTTGCCAGAACTTGAGAGATAAACACCTCATCGACTGCGAGGGTTCCCTTTTCCAAGTCAGCGGCAATGAACAAGCATGGAGATAAGATCGAGGCTGATCAAGATAACAGATTCTCCGACGTTTTATCGATACACACTCCACACTGACCAAGTTCCAACAAGCGTGAGCACGGTCCTTAGCTTGTACATTCTGTGACCCAATGTTATGGGCAGATACGCTTGGCTATAAGCTACTTAGTAATGTTTTTGCAACGTGGACACTCGAGAGCATTTATCCGTTCACTCAGTTGCAGGAAGACCTGGGAGGAAGACGGGAGGAATATATGTTCCCATCCATCACTGGACCATAAGCTTTTCGGGCCGAACGTGATCAAGCTCTCGCTGGCGCCTTAAATACCCCCAGCGCCCTCCCGTTGCCCTTCCTTCCCCACATTCTCGTATCTCAGTCCACCATTACCAACATGTCCTCTGTCCAAGTCGAGTTCGACCCCAAGAACATGCCTTTCCGCAGGCTTGGTCCCAGCGGTCTGAGGGTTCCCGTGTTCTCTCTTGGTGGATGTACGCGTGAATGATGCATTCGGGTCGAACTGGTCTGATTTCTTTTGCAACGTAGGGTTGACGCTCGGAGGGACTGTCATTGGTGATCCCGTCAAGGTCTGTATCCCAATTTATGATACAATTACTTAATCTGACCTGTGAATAACAGGAAATCATCAAAGTTGCTTTTGACAATGGTAAAATGAATTCTGTATTGTTAAAACCAGGATATTGACCCACAACCCCAAACCACCTCTTAGGCATCAACATGTTTGATACAGCAGAGGCGTACGCCAAGGGAAAGAGCGAAGAAGAGATGTACGCTTATCTTCTGACCCAAATCCAACTCATGTTAATGAAGTCTAAGGGGACGGGTGATCAAGGAACTTGGTCTTCGTCGCACAGATCTCGTCATCACGACCAAGCTTTTCTGGGGTCTACGTGAAGGCCCGAATGACGGTGGTCTATCCCGAAAACAGTATGTTACTCCATACGAGTAATCTGTAAGGGAACCACTGCTAAAACATCCAACAGTATCATCGAGGGAACGAAAGAATGCCTCGAGCGACTTGGGCTTGACTATGTTGATGTGATTTTCGCTCATCGTCCAGATGCTTCCGGTACGTTTCTGTTGTACCCTATGGGTCTAAGTACTAAGGTTTACTACGTAGTCCCTATGGAGGAGGTTGTCCGTGCTTTCAACTGGGTTATCGAGAAAGGTTGGGTACGTCTTGAGCACCAATTGAGCACTGAGCAAGCTCCTCATCCTTGTCCAGGCTTTCTACTGGGCTACCTCTGAGTGGTCCGCGTTCGAGATCGAAGAGGCACAGCGTACGTCAAATTGCAGGTCAACGAGAACCGAGCGTTGACAGCGTGATGCACAGATATCGCCACGAAACTAGGCCTTCATGCCCCCATCGCAGAACAATGCCAACACCAGTAGGGGTTTTTGACATTTTCTTGACTTGAATACTGACTGTATTCTCAGCATGTTCCACCGCGAACGAGCGGAGAAGGAATACCGGTGAGTGAGACGACAGTGCCCCCATACCCTATGTGAACATTTCCTTCAGCCCTCTGTACAAGAAGTACGAGCTTGGCACAACTGTCTTCTCTGCTCTCGCCGGTGGTCTGCTCACCGGAAAGGTAACTTGGCTGCTTCTAGTCGGTCTGATAGCACATTGATAATGTTCCCGTAGTACAACGACGGTATCCCCGCGGGATCGCGGTTCGACATGCACTCGAGCCAGTTCAAGGGTACGGTTGACAGTCTTCAGAAAGAGGAAGGTCTGGCGAAGATCAACAAAGTCAAAGAGCTGTCCGCTCTCGCCCAAAATGGTGAGTCATGCACGGCATCGTCGTCCTGCGTCTCTTACTGGACGTCAATGTTGCTCAGAACTTGGCTGCACTGTCACGCACTTGGCATTGGCGTGGGTCGCAAAGAATCCCAACACAAGCACTGTCATCCTTGGCGCGTCGAAGCCCGAACAGGTTCTTGATAACTTGAAGGCCCTCGATGTGATTCCGAAACTCACTCCTGAGATCATGGACAAGATCGAGGCGATTCTGCAGACTAAGACTGCACCCACCGTATGTCCCATTTCAATCACCCTTGACACCTGATTTACCTTTACCCTCCCTTCCTTCATAATACAGCCCACGTTTGGCCGGCCACCATTGGATTCGTACGGTCGTCTTTGAGATGGCAATGCCGATATTTACGAACCGCTCGTCAGAGTACAGGACTCGGTCTACATGATCTGAGGTCGGATATGCGGCGAATATACAAACGTTTTCGCGTCGAGTTCGAATGGCTTGCTCGTGTCAACAGCAAAACTCTTCTCTCTGGTGTCTAATATGGCTCTATGTTCGATGGTTACCTTGCTTCCATCGGCTGTGAAGCCTGAGAGACTCAGTGGGATCGCTGCGGTATAACATCAGCGCGCGAAGACCACTTATTCGTGAGTGAGGTACTGGATCGGTTCGCTATCCTTGTCTGCCGTAGGCCCAGTCTCTAAGAAACGGTCTTGACATACGTGGATACCACCCTCAGCCTCGGTTACAGCCAGGAGTTGATTATGTCGTGTGCAACATAAATGGTCAATACATATGCACGCCATACAAACAGCTCCATGGCACCTTGGCGATCCAGTTCTCCGTGAGCTTGGGCACGTCAATCTCTGGTTCAATATCATCATCCGTCGCATCCCACATATCGTTTAGGCTAGAGGTATTTCTTCAGGTAAATTGAGACACCCCGGAGGAACTTCTCTTGGCCCGCATAGTTATATTTTTCTTTCAAAAGCGTGAAATGAACTTGTTCGAGACACCAGAGATACGTCTGTTGGTGCTATAAAATGTGTTACATAGTTGTGTAAGTTGCACAAATCTGTTGATCATGACTGCCGCTTCACTGCATGAGGATGGGAAACAAACACCATTCGAATTTCGGGATCTATTTCGCCATTTGTAACGTTTTTCAGATGACAGTTCGATCATCTTTGATTCAGCTTTTCCGTCTTTCCTTCCACAATCATATGGACAACCGCATTCCTGTCGGAAATGTCGACCATTCCGACTATGTTGATGTTCACAAGTATGAATCTGATCAGGAAGTCTTTCTCGGCGGGCTCAGCACTCAATGGATATCATAGTTGCCAGCGCCTATGAGCTAGTTATGCCTTCCGCGTCTCATGAGTCACCTTTGAATATCCAAGTTGTTCTCAGATGGAGCGGAGCAGATGATAAACAGAAGACCTCGTACAAACCACTGGAAGCCAACAGGGTTAATTGGGACGAAACCCTTACATGGTGCGTGGATGGTTTTATCGTGAGCACCGCGGATCAGCAGCGTTGCTCATGTTGCAATGATGATCTTGCGTCTTGAAATAGTCCAGCAAACTCAGAGCTGGATGCTCAATTGAGCGTATTTGTCTCACTGGAAGTCGACCCAGTTTGCCAGGCATTGATAGGTGAAGCCAACATTGCGCTTGGAAAATTATCAGAACAATGTAGAGGCAAATGTAAGCAACCTAGCAAATCTGAGGTCTTGGCAAAATGGACTCATTTCTCCAGTTTTTGACCTGCGCATACATAGTCCGGCTAATCAATATGTGGCGGGAATTGTTTCTCTTCGCATACAGGCAATAGAATCGCCAATCGCACCATTAGATTGCGGCAACGACTTGTTTCGAAGGTTCTGTAGCCGGGGTACAATCCCCAATCTCTCTCAAGCCATCAACTTGTACAAAGCGGCGGTCGACGTGTGCCATCCTAGCAGTCTAAACCTCGCTATATCGCTTGAAGCTCTTGCCCTCGCTCTTCATGCTCGTTCTGAGCATCTCGGTGATTTAGGCGATCTGAACGAGGCTGTAGAACATTTGTCGATTGCGCTTACGTTGCCAATAGCATCTTCTTATCGCTCTGCTTTTCTCAACAGCTTAGGAAACCTCCTTCATACACGTTTCAAGCAGCGAGGGGATGCGGAAGATCTTAATAGTGCTTTGGCCTACCATCAAACTTCCTTAGATATGCGACCAGAAGATCATCCAAGTCGTTTCACGTCGCTATCTGATCTAGGTCTGGCGTTGGTCACTCGTTTTCAACAGCTCGGTGATCCGAAAGACCTAGAGGATGCCATTGAGAGCCATCGCATAGCCCTTAAACTCATGCCACTCGACGATCTTGGGCGAGCCACGCTGCTTAGCAACTTGGCCAGCAGTCTTCTGTATCAATATGGGACGAAACATGTCCACGATGGCTTACAAGAAGCTATCGCCAGTTATCAAACCTCATTATCCTTGTTACCAGCAGGACACACAGAGCGTCCCAGGACCCTGAGCGGCCTCGGCATTGCGCTTGAGATACGATTCGAAGAACTTCATATTGCGGACGACCTAGACCTAGCCATCAAATATCACCAGGACGCATTGGCTCTACGTCCCCCTGGAAATCTTCATCGTCCCAGTTCCCTTAACAACTTTGCTTCAGTTTTGGCCACACGCTTCGATAATCTAGGAGACGAAGATGACCTGAAACAAGCCATTGAGTACTATAGAGCTGCGGTTGATTTATATCCGCCCGAACATTACCATCGCTGCGTAGTGTTGGAAAATCTCGCTCATTTCCTGCAATCACGCTCTATAGAGGAGGAAAATTCTTACTATTTAGATGAAGCCATCGAACTTCATCGAAATGCGTTGGCTCTGCGTCCCTCCGGCCATCCTCGGCATTCTATTTCGCTGGATAATCTTGCTTGGACGCTTCATGATCGATATAATCAAACCGGTAATATCGATGACCTGAATTCGGCCATTGAGAACTATCGCAAAGCATTCAGCATCAACACCCCCGCGTCCCACTCTGATCCCCCAATCTCCCCGTACAATCTTGCACGTGCTCTTCGAGCTCGTTTTGATCTTCAAGAGAGGGCATGTGACCTAGACGACGCAATCCAGTATTTCTCTGGCGCATTGGATTCACAGACAACTAAGGACGCAGATCATCAGAGCACTTTTCAAGAACTTGGTACCTTGCTTCACATAAGGTTCGCTCGGAAGAGAGTCACAGATGACTTGAATCAAGCAGTGGAATGCTTTCGTTCAGCGTTGGAAATGTTGTCGCCAGACCATACTCTACGCCCCAAAGCCCTTTTCGATCTTGCTAATGCTCTTCACGCCCTTTTCCACGAAAAAGACGCAGTAGACGATCTCGATAAGGCCATTGAGCTCTACCAAACCCCATTAGAATTTCAGCTGTCAGACTCGAAGGAAAATCTTTACCGGTCCACCTGTGCCTCAGGTCTTTGCTCCGCCCTGCACTCTCGCTTTGGAAAAACGGGAAACCTTCGTGATTTGGACCTAGGAGTCAACTACGGACGGATGGCGCTTGCCCTCCCGCTATCCCCTCAGCGCGATCACTCCCGCTCTCTCGAACACCTAGCAAGCATACTCTACACCCGGTTTAAGCACAAAAGAGATCTACGAGATCTTGACCAAGCCATTGAGTTTGCCGATTCCGCACTTCAAATTCAGACATCACAGCTGCATGATGGAAACGATCATACAGCACGTGATGTGCTCGCTCGTGTCCTTTGCACTCGTTTCGAAGAACTAGGGAAATCAGAGGACATTGAGCGAGCCATAGATCACTATCGCATATGTCTGGACCTTCGACCTGTGGGTCATCCACATCATGCAGCGGCACTCTGCAATCTAGCCAGCACTCTCCAAATCCGCTATCATCACCGGGGAAACATTGACGACCTGACTCAGGCTATCGAGTATTACCGCACAGCTGTCCAGCTGCGACCAGCGGGCCATGGAATTCACTATGCGGCAGTCGGTGGTTATGCTCTTGTGCTGCATGCTCGGTTTACCCAGGGCGGTCATATGGATGACCTAGAGAAGTCGATTGAGCTATCTCGTGAAGCGCTTGGGTTGCAGCCTCTGGGAAGTGCAGACCGGCCCATGGCGCTTAATAATCTTGCCTGCCGGTTCTTCATCCGGTTTACACATCGGGGTGATAAAGAAGATCTAGACCAAGCCATTCAGCACTATCGTGCTTTCTATAATCTTCTTCCGGAGAGACACGCTGATCGGCCCTATGCACTCAACCACCTGGCAAATGCCCTCCATGCTCGCTTCCAACAACAGCGAGACCCGACTGATCTCGACGATGCTATCAAGCTATTTCGTGCATCTGTGGAATTATATCCCACAAGCCACCCCGAACGTGTGAACCCATCGAGTAACCTCGCTCAAGCACTACATAGTCAGTTCGAAGAGCGCGGAAACTCAGACGATCTCGACGAAGCCATCAGCATCTACCGTTCCGTGCTGGAGCTGCTGCCGGCGGCCCACACCCACCGCGCCATCGCGTACGACAATCTTGGTTCCGTTCTACAGACCCGCTTCGAGCAGCGGGGAGATATAGATGACCTCGATCAGGCCGTGGAGAGCCACCGTGCCGCGCTTGATCTACAGCCACCAAGCACATCGACGAGCAGTCGTCCTACGACTCTCAGTAACCTTGCACGTGCCTTGCAAACCCGTTTTGAAAAACGTGGAGAAGTTGATGATCTAGACAAGGCGATCGAGGACTACCATGCGGCGCTAGACTCATTCGCCGCAGGCCATTTCCAGCGTCCGGAACTTCTGGATAACCTTGCTAATGCCCTGCATACCCGCTTTCTCGAGCGGGGAAGTACGAAGGACCTGTGCCAAGCTGTGCAATACGCCCGTGAGGTATTAGAGATGCGTCCCGTTGGGCATATGTACCGCTCAAAATCGCTCACCAATCTCGCGCTCATACTTCATTCTCAATTCAAGCAGAGCAAAAAAATTGCTGACTTGGATCAAGGGATTGAGTACAATCGTGCTGCCTTGGAACTGTGTCCCCACGGTCATCGTGACCATGCAGCATCGCTTACGAATTTGGCCAGCCTCCTCCTTACTCGATACAAGTTCACTCCGATTGAAAAGCTGGACGACTTCACGGAGTGTCTCCGCCATCTACGTGCAGCAGAACATACGTGTGGCCCGAACCATCCCCTCCTCGCGCACATCTACGACCACATCTCGTCAGCATACTATACGAAATACGCCACCTCGCATCAAATTTCTGACCTCGATGAAGTGTTTCGTTATTACGCCCTCGCCGCTAGCCATAGAGCTGCAGGCACCCGTTTACAGTTGCGCGAAGCTGCAAAATGGGTTCACGATGCTGAGGAATTGTCGCATTCATCCGCGTTGGACGCATACAAGTCGTCGCTTAGCCTTATGGACCGCCAGGTCACCGCCTCGCCCACCGACGCGTCACGGTATCACAGCGTCAAAGGGAGATACTCGACACTTGCTGCGGATGCCGGTTCCTGCGCACTTCGTTTGGGGCTTACTCGGACTGCGATAGAATTGCTGGAACAGGGCAGGGCGCTTGTCTGGACGCACATGGCGCGCTTCCGCACACCACTCGACGATCTTCGCAGAAGTGACGGCGATGGGCGAAATCTGGCGGATGAGTTTGCGAGCCTCAGCACGCAGCTCGATCGAACGCCGAACATATCTGGGGATACAGAGGCAGTGCGGTACCGCCAGCTCACAGAGCAGTGGGATGTCGTCGTGGAGAAAATCAGGGGCATACACGGATTTTCGCGATTTTTGTTGCCGCCCTTGTTCCGGGATCTTCAGGATGCCGCGCAGGAAGGCCCGGTCATCGTGGTGAATGGAAGCCAGTATTCGTGTGACGCAGTCATTGTGATGCGCAACACGGAGACGATCCGCGTTCCTCTCGTTGACCTTACCCTTCCAGAGGTATCGCGGTTATCCGCCGAGTTTTCTTACATTATTAAGAGCACATCCGCTCCGGGAGAGGAAAAGCTACGGGAGCAGCGGATTATCGCCGTGCTGCGCCAGCTGTGGGAGCTTATTGTCGAGCCTGTCGTGAATGAAATACAGAAGACTCGCATTCCGCTAGGTTCGCGGATATGGTGGTGCCCAACCTCCAAATTCGCAACTCTCCCATTACACGCTGCGGGTCCTTATCGCCGGGGCGGCCGGAACTTGCCCCAGATGTACATTTCCTCATACACACCCACACTATCTGCCCTCATACGCGCACGGAGGAAAAAGCCCCTCACACCCATCTCGAATAAATGCAGTTTCGTTGCTATTGGCCAGGCTCAACCTAAAGGGACGGCAGAGCGTGAGCTACAATCCGTCGACGCAGAAATCGCCCTTATTCAGAGTATCGTATCTCCATGCATGCCTTTCACCCGGCTGGCAGACGAGGCGGCGACAGACTCTGCCGCACTGCACGCACTGAGCCAGCATAGCTGGGTACACCTATCCTGCCACGGCACGCAAGACGCTCATCAGCCCTTCGCCTCACGCTTCGCGATGCGCGACGCGCCGCTCTACCTCTCGTCTATCATCCGCGTGGACCTCGCCTCCCCGGAATTCGCGTTCCTCTCCGCGTGCCATACGGCAGTTGGAGACGAGAGCACACCGGACGAGGTGATTCATCTCGCGGCGGGGATGCAGTTTGCGGGGTTTAGGAGTGTGGTGGGGACGCTTTGGGCGGTGGATGATGCGGTTGTGCGGGGGATGGTGGGGGCGTTTTATTCGGGGATGGTTTCCGAAGGTGGGGGCATGGATTGTGAAGGGGCGGCGAGGGCGTTGAATTCTGCGGCGAAAGAGGTGGATAAGAGGCAGGTGCCGTTGGAACAAAGAATTGTTTTCATTCATATTGGGGTTTAGTTTGAGTGCGTTGCCGTGTGTTTTCTGCGGTAACAGCTTATTTGATGGGTTATTGTCGATGTTGTTCATGATCCAGAGGGCTACATATATACTTCTAATTGGACACCAAACGCGGCTGGTAGCTATTTGTAACGAACGAGCGCAAGTTTCACCGGATAGTAAAGAAAACACGTTTGAAGTTTGGACACTGGCAAGATAAATTATGGACGTGACCAAAATTGGTGAACCAACAATGATGAATCGTCCATGACCGAACGACCGAGGAGGGTCAGAGATTAAGCCAGACGCTCACACAAATGCCCGGAAAATACATGACCGTAATCTCCTGCAGTCCGTGGTAGTGTGCCTACAATAGTGTAACATCCTCTCCTCCGGCGAAAAACTTATCCCTTTATCCTTACCTCTCTTCCTCTCCGTAATTGCTACGCACTACAAAGCGGGAGATTGAAGGCGCAAAAGTCTCATTAGGGCCCGTGACGTCCCCCTGTACCAGTGTGTCGGCGTAACTCCGCCGAAGACTGAAAAAAATGCGCGATGCGAGGACGCTATGAGCGACGAGTTGTGGCCTGGAAGTGTTCAGTTTTAAGCAAATGACCACACTTTAACAAGTTGGATAAAGGCAGAAACATACGAATCCAAAACATCGGTATATCCAATCTAGAATGCAGATAGGGGAAACAGTTTACTAAGACAGCCAGGAGTTGTAGTAGCGAACAACACCTACTGGCACCAAGAAAGCGACGATGATATTTATTATCGATAGTACTTGAAACGCAGTTGTCAGCATAGTGTTGCGATATACGAACATAAAACGCACGAAGTATGCAAGATATGTAAAGTACACCATCTCGATAGAGCGTGGCGATTATCGAGTTCGTCGAAACCCGATAATGCACAAACCTTTTGTATAAAGTGAGCCCAAGCAGGACTAGGCACAATCAAGTCGTCAGAATATTTACAAAGATGTGAATATCGGGAACTCACCGGTTTCAAAAAGAACGAGAAAACTATATTGGTAAGCGGCGTCCCTAGAGCTGTCGAAGACACAGCCCAGAGATAATGGCACTATGGGGAAGAGGGTTTAGGAGGTTTAGGATTGCGGGATGTGAGGTCGTACATGTATTGGGTGTCTGCCCGGATTTTACAAAAACTGACGTACTCGCACTTCCAACGATACATCCCTTGAAAGGCATGACATGAACTTTGCCGTGAAATGATAATACTGAATGTCATACCGCACCCAGCATTAACAACCCATACAGAATCCTCCTCTCCCCGAGCCAGAACGCGTATGTTCGCAGTATAAGCAGCCCTTCAACACCGTAAGAAAGACATAGCTCTAGCACTGAAATTAAAAATGACCTTCGGCAGCAATGATGCTGATAAGATGTATGGCTTCATTGCATGAATAGGTGTGAATAGTTTGATCAAAGTGGATTCAGAGGCTAACCAGTTGATGCTTGACCGAAGGGGAGGCACTGCGGAGTAATTCTTGGGCATTGCGGTGGTAATGAAAGATCACTATTCACCCACATTCTCCCCTACACGAGTTGTAACCGCCGCTGATGAATATAAGGGTCCTGAAAAGAACGCAGAAAATTCACGACAGACCATACAGGGTCATGAAAGCAGCGGGGAATACCATGTATCGAGATATGGTAAACGTGATGCGGGTTATGTCCCATGTTCTCCCCCATACCCAACGAACCTATCAGAGATGAATGAATCAAACCGAGGGCACAGAGAAATCCGCACTTGCCTCGGAGCTAAACGTGATAAAATAGTCGAAGACCTGAGGATACTAGTATTAAGTATAGAATTATGGGTTATTAAGAGGGTCACTGGCACACCAAAATTGCGGATCCAGCCACTTCATTACCAATAAGATACTCAAAAGCAAATAAAAATTGCACCAAATGAGGTCTTACCAGTGAAATACTGAGAACACCAGGGAACGAAATCAAAACGGTGACAAGGGCTCTGCGATATACGAGGCTGCTCACCACTGCAGTTTGGATTCCCACGAGCTGTGGTATTACATATATAGCTGAGCTGATCACAGGGACAGCAGACATTATGTGAATGGGTGTATTATGGCCAAGTTGCCAGTGCCGGTTTATAATACGGACGGAAGCGCCGGATCAGTGTTAACTCCTTCGTCTATGTTTACCCCATCTTTTACGGTCACGACTGGCACGGCTTGTGGGCACTGCGGGATGTCATGATATTGCGTTGGTTGATCTCCAAGTCTGGCAGATCAGTGGAAGGGAAGTCGTGACTTGGAAACGTGGGAGGAGGCCCAGTTTATAGTAGTTAGATAATCGGTGAACGGTACCATGATTTGATTGGTCTCCAAGTTTGGCAGATAAGTGGAAAGATTGGTTGCCGGTATTTAGGACCGTTGGCGTAAAGGTGCATCGAGAAACGAAAAGAGGCAGAAAACTGGAGTGTTTCTGCTGCAATATGTATCACAGAGCCTCCCGTAACTCAGAACTAGCCTCCGTACCGAGATCCAATCAACAGTGGAGTTCGTTCGGTGGAGCGCAAGCCCAGTGCAATTTCGACACTACACTGATAACATAAGAAATTGATCATCGTCGCAGCGGACTCATTCCCAAAATACTGACGGGCAGATCTGTTATCGTGAGACTAAACTTGAAGCAATACGGTAAGGTCAAGTTTATGATCAAGAGCGTTGTAACACGAACGAGTTTCCCACTCTCATAGAGATCCGGTCACTGTCATCGAAAACTGAGAGCACTTCATGCGATTTATCCAAATATATGACATACCTGGCATCCGAGAAACTCGTTTCGAATGGTTTATAACTCGGGGGGAGGGTCACTAGATCCAAGCGACCAAAACCACTTATTGCTAGCGGTGTTAATTATCAATAAAACTGCGCAATGGAGTTGCAGGGTACACAGCCAAGGCAGAATAAAAATCAACGGAAAGCGGGTACTATTTCCAAGCCCGATGAGATGGTATAGAACTGCTGCCCGGTATGGTAGGCATGCCGAGCACGAGTCAATTGCTTCTGTGACTTTAACCATGACTCTGATACTCAGCATTACTTACCTGTTCCTTGGGTGCCGGTGTCCAATCCAACTTGTTCCGTTGCTGGTAAATAGCACCGTGGTGGCATTGGGCGGGGGTGTGAATTGAACCTGGGAGTCGGCGACATAGCGTCAGAGTCAGCATAGATGCCGTGCTCACGGCTTGAGGCATATCTATGCATTATTGAAGGTCTGGACAAGATATAAGAATATCGTCAATCAAGATCGAGGAGAACTGGATGAGAGGAGGCTCCGGAGGACACGAACGTGGGTAGTTGCCAGTGGCCCAAAGATGGAAGCCACTGCTGCAACTGCTCGGCTGCAGCCTCAAGAGTTTAAGAGATAACCCGTTGCACTATACAGGAGCCTATGGGCAACAATCAGCGTGGTATGCTGTGGACGTCTCGTTCCCTAGGCGGCTACATGTTCGTAGCCAAGAGCCTGAGCCCGAGCTGGGCAAATGATTGACAAAGGTCACGTGGACCCGTGGAAACATCGGTGGACCCCGCTGAAAACCGACCGGTTTGGAGCCTGAGGAGGGGGAGAGATATGCGGAAAAGGTGCAGTACAGGTTACGTCCTGGAGTGTGTTACTAGTAGGATAGCTGTACGAATCAAAGGTGAGATGATAAGTAATACGCGCCGTTCGTTAGACTCTATTACTTAGTAGGTGGAACCGATACAAGATGCAAGTGAATGGACGCACTACCGCCATACCCGAGTCGTGAGGCTTTCTGTGCAGCCACCGGCGGGCGTTGTGCTGATTATTGATACTTGACGCCATAGGTGAGTAAATGTCATTGACTCGCCTACGCGATGGTCGATTTCAACACGCGCGTCGCACAGACGCCGTGACGATGCAGGTGGCTGGCACATAACTTGTAACGAACAAATGCAAGTTTCACTGAAGATTTAAGGAAATGCGTGAATGTCGAACGTTTGAACGTTGAAGTTTGGATACTGGCAAGGATCTCATGGACGTGACCGACGATGATGAACCGACAACGTTACTTGAATGATGAATCGATCATGACCAAATAAATTAGCCTAGGTTCATAGAAGAGGGTCATAATTAAGATGATCAGGCCCTCTAATGCCCGGAAAATAGTGCGTGACCGTGATCTCTTGCAGTCCGCAGTTCATAATAAAGTCCGTAGTAGTAGTAAGAGTACCTTTGCATCCCCTCCTATGGATAACTCGTTTCTATATCCTCATCTCTCTTCTTCCTCGTAATTGTCGTGTCCTGCAAAGCGAGGAATCAATGCAT
>MU268027.1:0-19266 GCA_021014935.1 Hygrophoropsis aurantiaca
TCCCACAGAGCACGTTTTTAGTACCAACGAGCTCCAAGAACATTCTTATCAAAATGCGCCAAACAACGTCTATACATCGATTCGCGGAGAAGTGTTTGACCTCACTCAAGTCGCGGCGACACACGAGCGTGTCGTCACCGTAGTTCCTGCCAAATCAATCTTGGAATATGGCGGCACTGCTGCGGATAACCTCTTCCCTGTGCAGGTATGATTTTTTGTTTTGTTTTCATTTTCGTCTGAGACAACTTTTATTGACGTAATTCATCAGGTTAGTGCCCTCTGCAACGGTGTTTCTGGAAGTGTGAGCCCCTACGTCAAGCTGAGCTCCGCTAACAACACGGACCCAACCGCCATATACCACGATTTCCGTGCATTTACCAACGATTCCCGCCCAGATTGGTACTTCGAAAGCATGACTATCATGCGATGGAAAAACAGAGTCGGGTACATGGGCTACACACCGCAGGAAATCTCGAGTATGGCTAGCTCTGGGTCATCCCTTGCTATCGTCGATGGGATGATTTACGATTTGACCGACTACGTTAAGAACGGTCCTGCCGCCCAAGCTCCTTCTGGTGAATCACTGCCTGGTGGGGTTGATGTTAACTTCATGGATACCAACCTCGTCAGCCTCTTCGAGAATAGTGCAGGTCAAGATATCACGAAGGCCATGAACAATCTTGGTCTTTCAGCCACCGAACTCGCTAGCCAGAAAACGTGTTTGCGCAATCTGTTCTTGCTTGGTATGGTGGACAACAGGAATTCCCCGCAATGCCTCTTCTCTGAGTATATCCTCCTTGCCCTCTCCATTATCATGGTCACCGTCATCGCTTTCAAATTCATCGCGTCGCTCAACTTCGGCTCGGCTCGTGCTCCAGAAGATCACGACAAGTTCGTTATCTGCCAAGTGCCTTGTTATACAGAAGGCGAAACTTCCTTACGGAGGACCATTGACTCGCTGGCACAACTCAAATACGATGATAAGCGCAAGCTCATTCTTGTTATCTGTGATGGTAACATTGTCGGTTCCGGTAACGATCGACCAACACCACGTATCGTACTCGACATTCTTGGCGCCGATCCTAACCTTGATCCCGAGCCGTTAAGTTTCTTGTCGTTGGGAGAGGGTGCCAAGCAGCACAACATGGGTAAAGTTTATTCTGGTCTATATGAGTGCGCCGGCCATGTCGTACCATATCTCGTCGTAGTCAAAGTTGGTAAACCTACCGAACGTTCGCGCCCTGGTAACCGTGGTAAACGTGACTCGCAGATGGTCATCATGCACTTCTTGAACAAGGTAAATTTTATAATGTTATCGGTCGGCGATGATAAGCTAATAAGCTAATGATTTCCCCCACAGGTTCACTTTAACACTCCCATGAACCCTCTCGAGCTTGAGATTTATCATCAAATCAAGAACGTCATTGGTGTCAACCCCACCTTCTATGAGTATCTTTTCACGGTTGATGCTGATACCACTGTCGAACCATTTTCAGTCAACCGCCTGATTTCCGCGTGAGTAATCAGATTTTTTTTCTCGAACGTTATTCACGAAGTCGTTGCAGGATGATTCATGACAAGAAACTCCTCGGTGTTTGCGGTGAAACTGAACTGGCGAATGCTAAGCAATCCATGATCACTATGATGCAGGTGCGCGACCCGTTAGGATTCATTTTTCATGCTGCTAATTTATCATTTCAGGTCTACGAGTACTTCATTTCACATCACATGGCGAAGGCCTTTGAGAGCTTGTTTGGATCTGTCACCTGTCTTCCTGGTTGTTTCACCCTTTATCGTCTCAGGACTGCCGACACGCACAAGCCATTGTTGATCTCAAATCAGATGGTTCAGGATTATGCTGAGAATCGCGTCGATACCTTGCACATGAAGAATTTGCTGCATCTCGGAGAGGATCGTTATTTGACAACTTTGCTACTGAGACACTTCCCTATGCACAAGACACAATTCGTCCGTGATGCCCATGCATTCACTGTCGCTCCCGACGATTGGAAGATATTGCTCTCGCAACGTCGCCGCTGGATCAACTCGACCGTTCATAATTTGGGGGAACTGATCTTCCTTGAACAACTCTGTGGATTCTGTTGTTTCTCTATGCGATTCGTGGTTATGATTGATCTCGTGTCTACCATCATTGCTCCAGTCACTGTTGCATATGTAGGGAACCTATTTCTCGATCTTCCTACTTCACACTTATTAAACTTTCTCAGATTGTATACCTTATCGTGTCTGTTGCAACCGACGGCGAAACTATCCCAGTTACATCACTCATCATGATTGGTGCGGTCTACGGCCTACAAGCCCTCGTCTTTATCCTGCGACGCAAATGGGACATGGTTGGTTGGATGGTGTTCTACATCCTCGCCATCCCCATCTTTTCCTTCATGCTTCCACTCTACTCATTCTGGAAAATGGACGATTTCTCATGGGGTGCCACGCGTGTCGTATTGGGCGAATCTGGCAAGAAGTTGATTGTCCATGTGAGTTTGCGCTCTACGATACGGCGATCTGATACTAATCCTCATATCAGGACGAAGGCAAATTCGATCCTCGAGCGATTCCTTTGAAATCTTGGAACGACTATGTATGCATGCCCCCGCTATCTTTTCTATTGCGTTGCTTATATTCTCATTTGGATAGGAAAATGAGCTCTGGGACAAGGAATCAAACCACAGCATCGGCTCATGGGTTCCGCCAACAAAATTCCAGAACGACGGCTACGCTGAATCGCGCACCGCATCGCTGTATGGTCGTGAAACATATTATGAGCCTCGCAGCTTCTCCCCTGCTCCCTCACAGTTCGGAATGATGCCTCCTCCCCCTCCAGGCTATCAATCCGGCCGTAACACACCACTCTCGATGTCCCAGATGCGACCTATGAGTGACGCCGGCATGCTATATCAACCCATGCCCTCGAGACCACCTACCAACTATCTTGACATGCCAATACCCACAACACGCAGTCCAGAAGACGCTGACTTGGGACCTGGTGTGCCGACTGACGGTGATCTCGACCATGCTGTCCAAGATATCCTTCGCACTGCCGATCTTAACTCAGTAACGAAGCGTGAAATCCGGAGGCAGCTTGAGGAGCAGTTTGGGATGGACTTGACATCGCGCAAGAGTACAATCAACGCCGCGATCGATCGCATTTTACTCAGCCATGCATGAACGGAGTGAGTTGTGTTATAGAACTGAATGGAACTGTTTCCATGGACACATGGATGGACAATATTACGCTCAGACGTCGAATCTAATTTTACGAACTTGTGACATTGGTTGGTTGGCTGGTCGGTCGAATCTCATATCTTAGGACATTCGTTGCTTTTTTGTTACTTCCTTTACTTAGCTATTTTCTATTCGCTCTTTGCATTGGACTTTACACGACATCCCATGTGCTTTATCTGCATAATTGCATAGACATTATCGTCGACAGACGCCGGATATCCGAACTAATTCGTGATTGGGGAGGTCTCGGGGCGTCTTCTCGACCGTCATAAATAATGACAACTCCACTGGCACACGTCCTCCGAGCAAGTTGAGTTTATACAAAGTTCAGTGCCAGAAGTATAGCTGCGAGTTTGAACGCTAGGGGTACAAAATTTCCCTTTCCCGGCGGTGACCGTCCAACCTTGCTAAGTTATCTTTCCGCACCTCCTATACTAATGATATTTAACTACGTAGCTTCTCTCAGTCTCTCAGTCTTTAACTTCTTTCATCATTATCAATACTCCAAGTCCCTCGTTCTCTCATCCCATCGGTTCGTAAATCACGATCCTACCAGCACCAGCGCCTATGACGACGCTGACATATCACGACAGTGCCCTCAAGACATCGTCCCATCGCTCAGAAATACACCAGGTTCCTCTGAGTCGATCTTAGCGAAACTGTGTTCTTCTACAACGAACTATTCCCCGGATTCTCAGAGTGATCTCAGCGAAACCGACGCTGAGAAAAGAATTCAAGTTCCCAGCTCAACTTCGGACCCTGGTCTTTTTTACCATGCTTCAAAATCTACCTGTTGAAATCCTGTACATGATCATCGACCAACTGCCCATTGCAAGCATTCTGGATTTGCGCCAGGTTAGTGGAACATTTTCATCGCATCCGCTGTGTTTTCGCACTGGATTCATGATGTTACCAGGTATCGAAACATCTTAAGCAAATCGTCACCTACGACCGGTCGTTTTGGGCCTATGTCTACCCGGGCCGTACATATTCCCTGCTACGTCGGGAAGGACCATTCAAATGGCAAACTGCCAAAATGCTTGAATCCAATTTCATCAAAAGCGTCAACCTGAGGCGTAACTGGCCTCCTGTTGCATACCCAAAGCCTGTACAAACCCATGGACCCATCAACTTCTTTGGCAACTTGAAGTTTGAGCTTCTATGCGGTAAATGGCTGCTGTCTCTTGAACAAAATTCCAAGCAGATTCTGTGCTATGATTTGGATCGGGCGGCAGAATTGGCAAATGACGGGCCACAATTTCACCCGAGTCCGATCTTGTACGAATGTTACGACAAAGACTTCAAGATCACACAGTTCTGCTGTACAAGTACTCTTCTCAGCGAGAGATCTGGAAATGAGAATCATCCAGCCGCATTTCTCTTGGTGACAGAGTATAATGGCGGGGTGCCGCGTTGATATTTATGACTTTTATGCTTTAATTTATTTTGGAATTGATTGAAGATGTTACAACTCTGCTGAAGCGAACACTCTTTGGAGTAATCCTCGGCGACGGGTCATTTCCAAGGCTGCATATGGTCTTGCAAACCAACCATCCTACATTCCCCCCCGCCTCCAGCAGCATATCTATTGGCCCAAGGTTTCTCGCCATCAGTTTCCGCAGCAAAGAAGTCAACGCACCAGCAATGTCAGTCGACGTGGAGACATATCAGCGATATCACCTCCCAGAAAGTGCGGTAGACGCTACTAAGGTAAATTCCCGTTTCATCCGATGATATTAGGGTCACTGGATATTCTTGACAGGATGTCCGGTCTGTCACAATCATCACATCGTCAACTCACGTATTATTCTTTCAACGCTATAGACCCCCGTACGAATGGGGGTCGGAATTGCACGTCCTAGCATACATCATCCCCCCGCTTCGAGGGACTCGTCCCGGGCCTGTGATGTCCGCTTCTGTGGAGTTAAAATTATCGCATGAATTTCTCGAAGATACGTTCATCAGCGCACCATTTGTGCCGGACCTGCGCTCCTATACCCTCCTTCGTGACTCACAAGTCCAGCCCAGTGGGGAGGTTATTATGACCATTGTCGCCGTGGATTTTAACCAAGACCAAAATATTGTCGTTGGTTTTCTGTTCCCCAAGCTGATTCCTGTGTCCCAAGGCATTGGCTCAATAATACTTTGCACCAATGCCCGCCACGATGATGTTCCCAACTGCTTTGTAGGAGGAAATTCAGAGCGAATCCGGATCCAGCCCTCTATCAATGGTCGTACAAGAGCGGTAGCTGCCTCTTACAACGACGAAATGACGCGCATTACTGCATTATTCTTATATGACAAAAATTCAAACGAGACGCCAGCGATGGCAGCGGAATCATATGTGCCATGTTTCTGCGACCGCAAGGCGGATTCATGGTATATTGCCGGGTTTGATGCATACTACGGACGAATTATCACTGCTGAAAGGTCTCACAAAGGCCATGTTCTCGCAATCGACGACTTTGTGTAATACAAATCTATGTATCTCCCGTCTCGAATCTCCACCTTTCATACAGTATTTTCTTCTACAATGTCAAGGTCTTGGTTTACTTTTCATCACTGTGATTCAGCGCCGTGCTTCATATCAAAACGAACCAACCAGGGCTACGAGCTGTACGGCCGTCGTCAGACCATAAAGCACCTGAACGGTTTTCGTAGAGACAGCCTAAACGCTCTTTAAGGTACAAAATCCAAGGCCTTACTGTATCCCTTACAATCAGCTACAAGATGGCGTGAAATTCAATTTTGATTTATTGGTATGGAGGATACAGTGAGTGTGTTGTATAGTACTACAATTGCGTACTCGTGTTAGTGTCATCGGTAGAATCATGATCGTGAAAGCAGACATAACAAAATTAAAAATATAGTGAATGTCGAAAATACTTGTAATGCAGTGGGTGAAAAATGATGATTGATATCCAAGAGGAGTTGAAGAGTCGATAATCCAAGAAAAGAGAGAAAGAAAAATAGAAAAAGGAAGAGAAAATAAGGAAACAGAACGCGAGCCTTCACTCGCCAACCCACTCGCCGCCATTTGCGAGCTTCGCAAACACCCCCTTGCGCTCCATGAGCGCCTCATACGTCCCCTGCTCACACACCGCGCCATCCTCAACGACCAATATCCGGTCGCACATGCGCATCACCGGCACCTTATGCGTCACCATAATCGTCGTCCGCCCGACCTTCGCCTCCCGGATCGTATCCAGCACCGCGCTCTGGTTCGCCGGGTCGAGTGCAGACGTACACTCGTCGAGGATAAGGATCTTCGCCGGCCGCGCAAGCGCACGCGCGATCTGCAGGCGCTGCGCCTGCCCGCCCGAGATGAGCGACGCGTTCTCCCCGACGAGCGTATCGTACCCCTGCGGCAGCCCCATCACGAAATCGTGCACGTGAGCGGCCTGCGCCGCGCACACGAC
Organism: Hygrophoropsis aurantiaca; assembly: GCA_021014935.1. NCBI lineage: Eukaryota > Fungi > Basidiomycota > Agaricomycetes > Boletales > Hygrophoropsidaceae > Hygrophoropsis > Hygrophoropsis aurantiaca. Next base: position 6,666 of record MU268027.1, read on the forward strand.
GTCCACCCCCTCCGCGCGCCCGTAGGCGATGTTCTCGCGGATGCTCGCGTCGAAGAGGTGTGGGTTCTGGCTGACGACGGCGACGTGCTCGCGGAGGTGCGTGACGTCCGTTGCGCGAAGGTCGTTGAGGCCGACTGCGATCGTCCCCACGTCGGGCTCATACAGCCGCTGCAGGAGCGCTGCGATCGTTGATTTTCCGCATCCGGAGCCGCCGACGATGGCGACGCACTCCCCATCCGCGATCTTCATCGACAGGTTCTTGAGCACGGGCACGTCCGGGTTAGTCGGGTACGCGAATGAGACGCCGTTGAACACCAGGTCGCCGGCGATCTGCGGGCGGAGCATTCCCTGCGCCTCATGGGTATTTTCAGTCTCGAGGTGCACGAGCGCGTTGAGATCGGCTGTGGCCTGTACGGATTTCGCGATCTTCTGCGTGAATGCCATGAGCTGGCTGCCGATCGTGACCGTGAAGACGACGAGGTTGAGCGTCTGCACCATCTGGAGGTAGGTGTACGTCCCGTGCGCCATGAGCACCGCGCCGACGTAGAAGAGGAGCGCCTCAGCAAGGTAGATGAGCGCGGAGGCGACGCCGTACGTGCAGCCCTCGACGAATGCGCCGCGGACGCCGGTGGAGAGACACCGCGCGGCGGCTTTGTCGAATTGGGATTGGAGGACGGGCTCGAGGGACATTGCACGGATGCCACGGACGTTGAGGATCGACTGTGGAACGTAAAAAGTCAGTTTCCTATGATATGATATGATATAACACGGCAAAACTCACCTCATAGTAGATCTTCGCGACCTCCTCGCGTGCACGTTTATTCCGGACCTCGCACTTCGCCACGAGCCCCGTCTGCACGCCCATAACGCCCACAAACACCGGTGCGACCGCCAGCCCAACCAGCGTCAACTGCCATCCCCACGCCATCGCCCACAGCAGCCCTAAACCCAGCATTGCGCTCACGACCACACACTGCCCCAGCACAATCGCCACGAGCGCACGTGCGTCGTCCGCGTCTTTAACAAGCACTTGCGTCACCCGCGCCGCCTCGCCGCCGCGGTCGAACCACGCCTTGTCCTGCCGCATGACGCGCGCGAAGGCGACGTCGCGCAGGCGCGTGACCCAGCGCATGGCGGACGTCTCCATGAGGAAGTACTTCGCGCCGAGGAGGAGCCCGTCGAGCGCGGCGATGCCGAGCACGAGCGCGCCGTACACGTTGATGAGGGACGCGTCGGATGCGCCGGCGGAGACTTCGAACATGAGCTGGGAGAGGAGGAACGAGAATATGGGCGTCATCGCGCCGCTGAGGAGACACACGAGGAGCCCGAGCAGGATGAGGGGCTTGCCGGGCATGGTGGGGTAGATCGCGCGGAGGAGGGCGAATAGACCGGGGGCGGGGGATTCGGCAGGGGCTGATTCGTCGGTGGTGTTGTTGGTTGTGGTTGCATTGCGTCGTGATTTTTGAGGTGAGTGGACGATGACGCCTTGCATAGCGGGTACGTGCTGCCTCCGCTCCTTTTTCTCGCCGCGCTTCCCAGCGGCCTGCGTAGCACTTCTCTTCAGCACGCGCTTCGCCTCCTCGAACTCCTCGTCGTCCTCGACCATCACCATCGGCTGCTGGTCGTTGTCTGAGAACGCACCGGTGGAGGTCGCCGTGGGGAACGCAGGGGACGTCGGGGTGAACTGCAGACTCAGGCGCCTGCTCTGGCTCTGGCCGCCGTACGCGCGCGGGGGGAACGTCAGCTCCGGAATGAGTATCGACATGCTGCTCGGGCGCCTCTTCCTGCCCGCTGCGCCAGCCTCTGACTCGTCCAGCGTGCGGGAGAAGGCCTCAGCCGGGACGAAGCGGCTCACGCGCCAGTCCTTGTCTTTGTTGGACGCGGGGATGGTGGTGGTGGGGAGTGTGGGCGGGGGGGCAGAGGCCTTGGTCAGCTCAGCAACGACATCAAACATCCAGTTCCCGAGCGTCATCGTGACGGGGCGGACACCGCCAAGCGTAGGCGCGACGCTGAAATGGCGCTCGGCCTGCTTTGCGTGCTCGCTCTCCTCCTCCATCTCCATCTCCTCATACTCGGGCAGCTGCTCTCCATCCTCTTGGGTTTGGGTTTCTTCGTCTGGGGCAGCGCCGCCGGACCGGAGCATCCGCGCAAACTCGTCGTTGGCGTCCTCGAGGTCGGCGCGGAAGCCCTGCTCGACGACCTGGCCTGCTTTCATGACGTAGACAAAGTCGTCCGCCTCGATGGGCGCGAGGTCGTGCGTGATAACGATGGTGGTCCTGTTCCTGCGCCAGCGGCGGATGGCCGCCATGATCAGCGCACGCGTGGGGGGGTCCAGCGCGGATGTCGCTTCGTCTGCAAGGAAAGCGCGTAAATACAAAGTGAACAACTGAAAAGGACCATGACTTGCCAAGAATCAACACATCCGGATCCCGAACGCGCGCACGGGCAATCGCGAGGCGCTGCCTCTGCCCGCCGCTCAGCTGGATCCCGCCCTCGCCGGCGCCGATCCCGCCACCCAACAGCGTGTCGTATCCATGCTCCAGGTCAGCAACCCACGACTCGAGCATCGCAACGCGGCACGCCTCCTCCACCTCCCCGCGGCTCACATCTTCCGCGCGGCGCCCCTTGCCCACAACGCCCACCGCGACGTTCGCGTGCAGGCTCCCGCCAAAGACCGGCGTGCCCGCCGCGCCCTGTGCGACGCCCGCAACGTGCCGTGCGAGGTACGCGCCGTCGAGGTAGCGCGTGTCCTGCTCGTCGAGGAGGACGGACCCGGCGGAGGGGGCGTAGTGCCCCATGAGGATCGCGCCGAGCGTCGACTTGCCGGAGCCGGACGCGCCGACGATGAAGGTCGTCTCGTGCGCGGGGAGGTACATATCGACGGCCTGCAGCACGGGGACGTCCGCGCGCGCGGGGTAGGCGAAGCTGACGGAGGCGAGGGTGAGCTCGCCTGTGAACGCCTGCGGGTGGATTTTGCGCAGCTCCTGCGTGCGCCGGCGGGTGGTGGTGGTGGTGGTGGAGACGATCCCTGCGAGCTCGGCGGCTGCTGCTTTTCCCTTGGCGAGGACGACCAGGAGGGGGATGGCCATCTGCAAGTTGGAGGTGGCGATCAAGCACGCCCAGAAGACGCTCATCACGTCGCCGGGCGAGTTTTTGCCCTGGCGGACGAGGTGGGCGCCGAACCAGAAGCCCTGGACGAACATTGCCATTGTGACGAACTGGGAGAGGGCGGCGGTGGCGCCCCAGAGGCGGGCGAGGCTCTGTGCGGCGGCAGAGACGCGGTGGAAGAGGGCGGAGAGGGTGGTGGCTTCGTGGGATGCGGCGTTGAAGGCTTTGACGGTTGCAATGGCGGTAACGGCGCGCTCGACGAGGGTTGCTGCGCCTGCGGTGAGAGAGCGCTCACGTGCAAGTCGGGGACCGGCGAGGCCCTGGGAGAAGCCCTGGATGAGGATAAGGGCGGGGACGGCGGAGAGGATGACCAGGGTCAAGAGGGGCGAGCGGGTGAATGCGAGAATGAGACAAGTCAGGGCTGTGGTAAGGTATTGCAGGAGCTGGCCCGCTGCAAGTGACGAAGCTGCCCGCACTTCGTCTGTTTCTCTGCGTGGGTGGTTAGTATCGAGTACAATCAGGTAAGTCTATGTGGCTCACCTAGCGAATTTTGCCATGAGGCCACCGGCGCCGACTGGTGTTTGAGAGGGCGTGTCCTGCACGCCGTCTGCACCGACGCGCATATCGAACCACTCCATTTTCTTTGTAGTGACTGCGTGATAAACTCTCCGTCTGAGTTCCTCGACGTTGTGTTCCCCTGTCCATATCCACAGACTGCTGGTGATGCTGCTCATGACAAGGGCACCGACACCCAGTGCGACGAGCTCCAGCGCTGCGAGTCCGACTCCGCGCAGGAGTGCGTCCTTGGCGGATTGCGGGGGATTTGCGGTCAGTGGGAATGCGGCGAATGCGTTGAAGGACTGCCCGACGACGTATGTCATAAATGGGGCAATGCCACCCGCGACCATCGACGACACCATTGCAGGTGCGAGCAGCACAAGTTTGCGCCGGGGAGTGAGGAAAGAGAAAAGCAGCTTCATCGATGGTGCAGCTGGCGAGGAGATGTCATGCGTAGAAGTTGTAGGGGAAGCAAGTGTTTGTGATGATGATACATTGATTGTTTCTTTGAGATCTAGTGACGAACGGATGGATGATGTCGAGTCGAATGGGCCTACTGCCGATTCACGGTCATGTTCGTTTGTCCTCATCGCGGTCGTGCTCGACGCCGACGACGAGCTCCGTTCGTATGTATGGTATAAGGAGGAGAAGAGAGAGAGAATCGAATTATGGCTAGCCGGTTTTGCATTTTTGTTCCTCCTCTTGCGTTACCCTCGCTATTGTTCACGTCCATTGTCTCTTTGTCCACACACGTGGCAATAACAATAATGCAGTCCACATTAGGAATCTCATTTCAGGTACAAAGCCCTTGCACAACAATAGACAACAATGAGCTACCCCGTGGGAATACCACACAATGCAGAACCGTGCCTCGTGTTTCCCACGGTGCCAAGGTGCAGGGGGGCGATTCATCCATCTTGCCAAGTGCACAGTGCACAGTGCACAGCGATATCTTCAATAAATGGCGCTTCCCTAGCCTGCTCAACAAACCGCCTGTTCAATACCCTCAGACATGCGCTCCAGCCTGGTGATGAGCCTGACGCGATTCTCTTATCTCCCGAAATCAAGGAAGCCCTCGAAGCCTGGCCTTCATCAGGCCACTGCATAGCGCATCTAAGAGCCAAGTTCCGTGTTCCGTGCGTCCAAGTCCGCCATAACTTATCCTTATTCATCCTGGTGCAACTCTTGCGCCCAGAATTGACTCGACTCGAGGTGGACGCCTGCTGAACGGAATTCGGTGTCTGTGCTTTCGGTGTCCCGGAGATTGTCAATGGTTAGTGACAATATCCGCGGCACCGAAACCAGAGACACCAACGGCGACCGAGTGATCGGTATCTATGCATGTTACGACGAGTGAAGCCGATGCGGCCAAGGGATCAGTTGCAATCCGTGTTCGTGTTTATGGTTTTGTCGTTGTCATTGACATCCACACCAATCAAATCCCCACCGTCTAGAGCGAGTACTGACCGACGAAGAACCGGATTCCCAATGACCGTGACCTCCACCTGTGCCGCTACTAGTGCTACTCCAGTCACTTACGACCAACGACTGTAGCTCGTGGCCTGGTGGGTGCACTTTGCTATAAAGCGCAGCCCAAGTCACAGCAATGAAGAATAAATCAAGACCGTGCCATTGTGAAAAAGAAAATAATGTATGAAAGGTGGAGATTCGAGACCAGAGATATACAGATCTGCATTACACAAAGTCGTCAATTGCAAGAACATGGCCTTCGGGAGACCTTTCAGCAGTGATAATTCGTCCATAGTACGCATCAAACCCGGCAATATACCATGAATCCGCCTTGCGGTCGCAGAAACACGGCACATATGATTGCGTTGACACTGCTGTCCTGTGTGAATTTGTGTCATCTATGAATAGTGCAGCAACGCGCGTCATTTCGCCGACGTAAGAGGCAGCTACCGCTCTTGTGCGACCACTGAGAGAGGGCTGGATCCGGATGCGCCCGGAATTTTCTCCTCCAAAGTGGTTGAGAAAGTTATCGTGAAGGTGGCTAGTCTTGAGTGTTATTGAGCCAATGCCTTGGTACGCAGGGATCAGCTTGGGGCACAGAAAATCAACCACGATATTCTGCTGTTGGTTGAAATCCACAGTGACAATGGTCATATGGACTTGCCCACTGGACTGGACTTGGGAGTCACGAAGGAGGGTATAGGTGCGCAGGTCCGGCGCGAATGTCGCGCTGGAGTCTGTAGTCTGGAGTTCGTCGTGCGATAATTGTAACTCGATAGAAGCGGACACCGCGGACCCGTGTGGAGTCCCTTGAAGCGGAGGAACGACGTATGCTTGGACATGGATTTGCGACCCCCATTCGTACGGGGGTTTATAGCGTCGAAAGAATAATACGTGGGTTGACGATGTGATGATTGTGAAAGCCCAGACATCCTGTCAAGAATATCCAGTGACCCTAATATCGTCGGATGAAACGGGAATTTACCTTGGTAGTGTCCACCGCACTTTCTGGGAAGTGATATCGCTGATGTGTCTCCACGTCGACTAACACTGCTGGTGCGTCGACGTCTTTACCGCGGAAACTGATGGCGAGCAATCTTGGGCCAATAGACATGGTGCTAGAGGCGGGCGGGAATGCAGGGTGGTCGATTTGCAAGACCATATGCAGCCTTGGAAACGACCCGTCACCAAAAGTTACTCCAAAAAGTGTTCTCTTCAGCAGAGTTGCAACATCTTCAATCAATCCCAAAATAAGTTAAAGCAAATACGCCAAAGATATAAACGCGGAACCCTCACCATCATACTCCGTCACCAAGAGAAACGCGGCCGGATGGTCCTCATCTGCAGAGCCTTCGTTGAGAAAAGTACTTGCACAGCAGAACTGTGTGATTTTGGAGTCTTTTTCGTGACACTCGTACAAGGTCGGACTCGGGTCAACTTGTGGCACGTCAGTTACCAACTCTGCCGCCCGATCCAAGTCGTAACACAGAATCTGCTTGGAATGCTGTTCAAGAGACAGCAGCCATTTACCGCATAGAAGCCCAAACTCCACGTCGCCCAAGAAGTTGATGGGCCCATGGGTATGTACAGGCTTCGGGCATGCAACAGGGGGCCAGTTACGCCTCAGGTTGACGCTTTTGATGAAATTGGATTCAAGCATTTTGGCGGTCTGCCATTTGAATGGTCCTCCTTGGCGGAGCGAGGACGATTCACGGTAGACGTGGGCCCAAAGCCACCGGTCGTGGGTGATGATTTGCTTGAGATATTTCGACACCTGGTGATATCATGAATCTCCTGCGAAAACACAACGGAGCTGGTGAAAATGATTTCACTAACCAGGCGCAATTCCAGAATGCTTGCAGTGGGCAGCTGGTCGATGATTATGTACTGGATTTCGGCGGGTAGATTTTGGAGCATCGTAAAAAAGGCCCAAGGCCCGAAGTCGAGCTGGAAACTTGAACTCCTATAACGGCGGCTTGGTGTCGGTTTCGCTGTGATAGCTCTGAGAATCTGGGGAACAGTTCGTTGCGTTGCGATTGACTCAGAGGAACCCAGATGTATTTCTGGGCAATAGTTGTGATTTGCGGACCGTTGGAATAAGAGAACGGGGGAGTATTAATAATGGTGAAAGAAAACTAAGAGACTAAGAGGAGCTATACAGTTAAATATCGTTAGTATAGGAGGTGCCATCATGATATCAGCTGACAAAGTTGGACGGCTTGGTAGCTTCAAAGGAGGTGTGCGCAGATCTCTTAACACTGTATGTACCATCATGGCGAAGCGAAGTCGAAAGGGTGGCCGAAAAATACGACAAAAAACAGGTAAGAGTTGTTGAAGCTCTGAAGCACGAGATCGTTGACGCCGAGACAGACAAACCTAAAATGGAAACAACTTCGGGTCAGAAAGCCTTCCTATCACTCACCCAACTAAACAAAGCTCCATTCCCGATACATCTACCAGCAGAAATCCTTCTAATCATATTTAGGTTCGGATATGAACAATATGCCGCACGCCAATATCACCAACCTCTCCTAGTCATCCCACCCAGTGGCTTATTATAACGCAGATCCGCTTTCGCTTTCTTTCTTTCCCAATTCATTCGCTTCGGTGTCTCCATTCTGGCGGGATGTCATGTACATGGAGCCGAGATTCTGGACGCGTTTCGTAGTTTCCGTTGGCCATACTCCCTTGGACGAGGTTCAAGCATATCTTGATTGGACCAAGAGCCATTCTAATTTCTGAGCGTCTTGACATTTTCGTCATCAGCAAATATGATGGCATAACCATGCCACCTCTCCGCGAGCGCAACCTCGTGGAAAGCTGTATGCAGGTCCTCTCTCCGCACTTTCATCGGTGTCGCACCATACGGATCTCCGTCACCTTCCGGTCTTCATTGCCCCAGCTACCCCATCATTTTTGCGGCTCTGCTCCTGATCTTGCGAATCTCAGAATCGACTGCAAATTGAACAACGCCGTTCCAGATTCCTGGTTCAGCAATTCTGCGGAATGGAGTTTCTCGAGCAAGAGAGTCAATAAAATGCATGTGGATAGCATATACTTTCGCGAAGCCTGGTTTTGCAAGTTTAGTTGGAGCGCCTTGCCCCTCTTGTGTAAATTGACAATATCCCGCGGCTCTCCTTCCGCTGACCAGGACGATACCTCTGAGCAAACACTGTCGCGACTCATGGTATTTGTCTCTCCAAAACTCCAACGAGATCAACTCCGCCCCTCACCATCAAAGGGGTCTCTTTCAATGACCGCTCAACAAGCCAACGATATTACGCGGGTGACGCCGTCACCTTGACACTTGACGGAATGACACTAAGCTCTGCTCAGACAAGTGTCGAGGTGATTTATCAACTGCTGAATCTTCGTCTGCACAACTTGGCTCCAAGCTTTGATTTCAGCACGTTTTTGAGCGCTATACATGTTCACTCCCTGAGGAGGCTTACCATGTGCAATTGCCCGTCGTTTACCGATGACGTGGTGGTTGGGACCGATTGGAAGGTCTTCCACCGGCTACAGTCCTTGACCGTAATCGACTGCGCGAAAGTCACTCCGTCGGCATTCAAATTCCTGCTAAAGACTATCTATCTCAACTGCGCCCAGTACGGACACGGAGACAGGTCCAAACCTCCTAAAAACTCGGCGCGGGAGAATCCGCTGAAGACTCTCGTGGTTGTTGGAGGTGCGCGGATATCGGCGACGAAGCAGAGGTGGTTTGAGAGCCGAGTGATGAACTTTGACTGGCGGGCGGCGTTGGGCAACCATGAACCGTCCGTATTTGTTGATTCCGATGGAGAATGATGTCAGTGTGCGTATTTTCTGTGGGTGTATACTCAAATATTGTACAATGCTGGAGAATGCAAGTGCAGCTTCGCGTTTCCGAGCCCTTGTTCGATAATCTTTGGGACTATTAGTAAAGACATTCAAGGAAGGTATGGTCATCACACATATGAACACCAAAAAATAAAATCAGATCAACTCCGATGGTATTATCAATCGACCAGTTATTCCCCCTTGGATCACTCCACCTCAAGCTCATTGTATCTCAACTAATGCGAGCGTGTTTTGTTTATGCAGACCTCAACCTGCCGGTATCGCGTCAAATGTCGCCTCATCTGCACGTCCACGTCCAATCTTCAAAGCTTGTTATCTAAGCTATATAATTGCCTACGCTCACCCTCGCACTCACTCCCCCTTTATAATAGTAGATCTTGCTGTGATGCTCCGGTAGCCTTGTCTGCGCCCACCTGCACTGAGGTGAGTCGTCAATAGGTGCGCTGTCAGTGGCGCAAGAACAACACTGCTGACCTTGCCAACTTGAGCTTTTATATTATTTATATGCCAGCGTTTGGTGCAGGGAGAGATACTCAGCGTCCTCGGCGGGGGCTGTGGAAATTATCAAGGTGTAATCCGCCGGTCAGTCTGCCAGCATCGGGTCGTTCTGAAGCAGTTACATACCGTCAGCGCCGTAGGGGCTTGCTCCCACTCCGGAGAGTGCGAGCAGGGCAAAGAGCGCGAACGCGGTGACTTGGATATGGAGCCTGTTCAACATGGTATGTGTGTCTTTGGGTTGTTGGGCACTCGCAATGGGAGATGCTGGGGGATGGCGTTTATTATGTAGTCTTCCAACTACGAGTGGGAGATGCCAGTGGGATCGGCTTTTTCCATAGGATCAATCATCGCGCTATGAAGCATGTGTATCAGTATCACGCTCACATCTATCTATCCTCGAATAGCGTGGAATAACATGGTCATGATAACAACCCAGGGTATCGTTGAACACCACTCGGAACTTCGCCAACTTGAATGCTGAATGGAAGTCAGGTTTCTGATCAGTGGTTTCTGTGTTCTGATCTTACTCACGACTGATGCGCCGGCTGCTGGTTAAGTATCCTACTTGATGACATCAGACGGCAAGTTAATTTGAACAAACCTCCGCCTTCAAATCCCTCGCTTCGGTCTCACCGCAAAATTAGATATACAGCTCCAGCGACTCGGAGAAGCACGCGAGTATCATAACCGTCTGCTCACCATCATCACGGTAAACAATCGCGCATTCTATGCCCTTCTTCGGACCGGACGTTATCTGCAGTGCAACGGGTCCCACAACGAATTTTCAGTGATTGCACTATGACAGGGGCAAGAACACATCCGCATCAAGGTTCCAACGTGCAACAGCAAAGCACCTTGATAGACCGTCCATACTCCGCCGCTTCCATCATGATATTGCTATGATAACAAGTTTATGCAGGTTGGTTTTTTAACTGGGGTCGGTAAAGATCAAAGCCCTCCTACGAAGCAAAGGTATTTTCGTTTTGATAGCGCAAGATGGAACAATGCCACATACCATGCGTGAAAGCGGCTGAAGCCTTCTACTTAAAATTGTACACTGGTGCGAGTATCGGATTCCGACTCGAACGGGTTCAATTTGCGAGAAGGAACAAGCTTCAGAGCTTCGGCGCTTGATCAGTTACAAACGACCCCAGGCTGCGGGTGCGCAACGCCAATGGAGAGATAACGTTGTCCACGGCTCGAAACAAACCACTGACGCTAAACCAATCAATCTCAAGCCGCACGTACAGTGGGCTAAAAGCATATTCGCAATTATGCATTATAGTCACTATGCATCCATGCTACAAGACCGAGTCTGGATTTGAACACCACGTCGTCAATGCTATCCGCACCCAAACAAACTGAGCTTACTTACCTGTCCTACAGTCTACTCCACAGGTTTACTTCCCCTTGCCCTTCCCAGGTTTACCTTTACTCTTCCCGAACGACTTCCCTTCGAACCCCGGTCTCGCTTTACCCTTCGCGTTTGTCTTTGTCTTCACGCCTTTCCGCTTATCGCTCCGCCGTTCGTTCCGCATGGCGATATTATCCGTCCGCTTCTTCTGCTTCGCGGCCATCGACGCCGTGAGCTTCTCTTTTCGCTCGTCCCTGTAAAATGGAACGTATCAACATCATATCAATCAACCCTCAATCAACTAAAAAAAACCACTCACCACTCCTTCTTACTCCGCCCCTTCTCCTTCTCCACCCGCTTAACCGCTTTTTTCAACCGCCCCTCATCGTCCCGCACCTTCACGCCCTCCACCCGGGCCTCCGCCTTTGCCCAGCGCTCCCTTTCCTCCGCCGCCTTGCGCTTGTCTTCCGGCAGGGCCGCGAGCTTCTCCTTCCGCGCGGCGAGCTGGGTGAGCGCTTGCGAGGGGTTAGAGGAGGTGTGCAGCTTGCGCTGGGCTTTGGAGTGGGAGGGGGCGCCGGCGACGGGGGCGAATGCAATATTTGTTAGTGTAGGGGTGGCGGTAGCACCTGGGGTTGAGGGAGACGGGTCCGGAACGAGCAGCTGGTTCTGCATAATAATAATGTAAATATACGCGACGTTATGGTTATACGCCAAGTAGTGAATACACACCTTGACCAGAGAACCCTTCCCTTTCGTCACCGCATCCCGTTCCTTCCCTTTTTCGTTCTTCCCCTTGCCCCTCCCCTCAGCCCGCTTCCGCTCGCGTGTCTCCTTTCGCCTGCGTTCACGCAGCGCCGCCCGCTGCGCCCGGCGTTCCTCAAGTAGCTCATCCTTGTCACTGGGCTCCTTCGCACCGCCGTGCCGCAGAGTAGCCATGCGCGCGTGCAGTTTCTCTCGCAGGGCGGTTATACTGCCTGAGGACATGGGCACGATCTCTTGGTCTTCGTGGTCAATATCTATTTGCATCTCATTTCCCTCATCCTCGCCATCAGCCTCGTCATCATTACCAGCCTCTTCATCCTCGTCGTCATCTTCGTCATCCTCGATGACTTCTGATATTTTTCGTTTGCCTTTGGCGCTGGCAGTGGGTTTTGATTTGGTTTTGGAACTGGCTGCGGCTGCTGCTGCTGCTTCGTTTTGGATGTCTATGACGGTTTTGTGATTTGCGGGATCGAGCTGTGTGGGTGTCGAATTCAACATTCGGTCGAGCAACGGTCAGTTGATATGAGATTAGTTGGCGAAGTAATGGATCAGTCGGATAGCCTGCGTGCGCAAGTTAGACGATTAGATGCGCACCTTTTCGCGGCGCGCCCTCTTCGACGCCTCCTTCACAGCCTGCTTCGGCGCTTTCTGCTTTTTGCTGTGTTTTTGGTATTTGGACGCGGCCTGCGGGATCAGGGTGTGGGTTTCGATTGGGGTCACGTAGCAAGTTTTGATTGAATCCCGATGTGCGTTTCGATTAAAGTTGCGGTGTGAATTTCGATGAGGACACAGCATGAGTTCCGATTAAGATGAGTACACACAAGTACATGGGAGGAGTGGAGTGAGTAGAGCGAGAGAGTAAAGGAAGAGAGACGTACAGAATTGATATTCTCTGCGCTGAGGTAGTATTTAGCAGGGATGAGCCGCAGGAGCGCCTCGAATGTTGCATTGTGCGCCTCCAGCGAGGCTCGGAGTTCCTCTGGTGGAGTCGGCATCGCTGTGTCGTGGTGT
>MU268028.1:0-19173 GCA_021014935.1 Hygrophoropsis aurantiaca
GTTCTCTTTTGCCGGATACACGCGCCTTAAATATTCATACTCCCTCGATTTATGCGCGTAAATCGAGAGGGCATGAACGTTTGAGGTGGAAAACCGGGGCTGTCTTGTGCACCGTTCTCCAATGGACCTTCAATGAAGATATGATGCGGATAAAGCATGCTTCACGAAATTCCGCATATATTGGTATACTGGTTCGCGCCTCGGAAAAACAACCACAGGAGCCTCCAGTACAAGAAACAAAATTGATAATGGACCGGATTCCCAGCAACATAAGACGACGGGAGTAATATCCAAAAAGGATGAAGGCTCAGAGAGAGGCTCATCTGCGTCGAATAGCAGAACTAGAAGGGGACAACCCACATTCTCCGGGTGATAAGCCCTGATTTGATTAAGCTACATGAATGTCAGGAGTACTACTACACCTTCTCTGGGATTTCTACTCTTATATCTATCGACTTTTTAATCCAACACTCGGTCACGCCTTTTCCATCTTTTCCGAAGCCACCGATGATTATCCACTCGTCGACAGCGATTAGAGCATTAACCTTGACAGTGTGCTCCACGGTCTTCGTCCAGGATGTTGTCAGCGATAAGTTATTTTCTTCCGAGCTCCCGCAGATTTCATGCTGGGTTACTTTTCCAAGCAACGTACATGTCAAAAACGAACGCGGACCGATAAACACGCTGGCAGCAGTGTCAATAGGAGCGAAACGAAGCAAATCAGACGCTCACGTCGCTACTACCGGTCCCTCCGCTACATCGACAGCTAGACCCTCGTCATGTTTAAGGCCTTCCCACTTGCGCCTTTTCTTCTTTTGTCCGGTTGATCCACCTGAGGATTTTTCACCTCCAGTTCCTATCCACACGCGTCCATCAGCAGTCCCAGCAGCGATGATACCCGAAGGTGAGATCGACATGGACAGAATGAACGGAGGCGACATCGATACGCCAGATGCCGGTGGAGCGCTGCCTGGATTTTTATTGGTGATTCAAAAGATTGAAGGCTCAAGCGAAATAGTGTGCTCACTGAGGTCGAATCGTGAGAGCACGCTTCCTTGCTGAAAGTCGAAATGGAGCAATGCAGAGTCATATCCGCCACTGACGAGTTCGCTCGGACGATCAGGAATAAACTTGACCGACCCACAGATCTGTTGTAACATGAGTTGATCAGGAATGTGATGGTTATTTCGAAGATAATTCACAGCTCACACTCTGATGGCTCGTCCGCATTCGCGTGATTTTCTTTGTAGACAGATCTACTACGCCTACCGTTCCAGAGTCCAAGGAGAACGCCAGTTGCGTATTTTTATGATTTAATGCGAGCTGGCTGAACATGATCAGTTTGGGTACCATCACGACGCGCCTGGCGATCTGTGCTCCGGCTTACCTCGTTGAGGACATCCTCGTCGTCCGCGCCGATTTCTAGCACTGAGGATGCATCTGATGGCGACAGGATGAGTTGATCGCGGTCCAGTGAAAAGCAGTGAGCCTGGTATCGAGTATGAGTTAGATGTGGATCACGATATTAATAAGACTTAACATTGGTGATTATAGACAACGCCTACCTGTCGACCTGATGCGACCCAAATATCACCCAGCTCAGACCCGTTTATTTTTACATGGGCGATAGAAGATATTTCGTTTAGTCCTCTTATTGCTTTGATGACTTTGGGAGAGGTTCTATGGTACACTCGCAGTGATCCATCGTCTAATAGTGTCGTCGGACTGTCAGGGCGGCTTTGTCGGGGATCGGTTGGATATCTGACGTACCTGAACCCGCAAAAATATATCCCGATGCACTAAAGGAAAGGGAAGATATGGGTGCTGGTGTTTGTATAATGTGATCTAGCTGATACGAGTCTGTATCTGCCATGTGGAGTGGAGGTGATGGAGACTCGAACGAATATTGATTGCCACGGGGCTGGTATGAAACTTATTAGGATTACGGCTCCATCTCAATTCATTACTACATACCTTACCCTGTCATACTGACTTTTACAACATATGTCGGAAAGTACTGGTATTGCAACTCCAGGAGCACCGATCTCCATCAAGGACCTTGAAAACGCCTTGGACTCCTTTGGTCGAAAAGTTACTAAAGTCAAAGTTGCAGGTCCGTCATCATTATCTATTGTATATTAGATACCAGTCATTGAGAAATGTCGGGGATTGACCCTGCCAGGGATTGACAGTGAGCTCCTTTCCTAAGGGCAGAGCTTGTATAAATGTAATATCTGATCTCTGATGGCGGTAATCTTCTGCAGTCGATGGAGTGCTCCGTGGAAAGTTCATGGTACGTACTCGGCTCCAGTTGTTAGCTCTGCGCAACACGTATTGTGCTAAAAATATTTTGGATAGTCCAGAGAGAAATTTCTTGCTGCCGCATCCTCTGACGGCTTCGGGTTTTGCAGCGTCATTTTGTGAGCTTGTGTTGTTTCATCCCTCCTTCAGTTGATCGCACTCCATCTAATACCAATTCCGTATGAAGTGGATGGGACATACATGATACAGTATATTCTCGCGAGCTGCTGGTTTCTAATCGACAGAATGGTTATCGTGACCTCGTTGCGTCTATCGATCTGAGGACCTATCGTCAGATATCTTGGGAGAACAACGTTCCTTTCTTTCTCGTGAATTTCTTGGACCCTGTCACTTTGAAGCCGCTTAGCGTAGATCCCAGGGGAATCTTGCGCAGGACGACGGACATCGCAGCGACTCGCGATCTCGAATGCATCGCAGGGGTAGAATATGAGGTGATTCCTTTGAATCGTTAGCAGTAGTAGCCGATCTTTGCCCCTGGCTGACTCTGAGCCCAGTATTTTAATTTTAAAGGTAATACTCCCCCACACACTTTATGAGCTCGTACCAAATTTGTCGCCCAGAAACCCCTGAATCCGTCGCTGAGAAGAAATTTACCAATCTACAACCATTAACGCCTGGAAGTAAGTGTGAATTCGCTGCTGCAGGTGCTTCCTCAAACCTGTGCCCCCGACAGTGCACGGATATTCGCTCTTGCGGACGCAGCTTAACAACGATTATTTCAATGAACTCTTCGACGCCAGCCTTAACTTTGGGATACCCATTGAAGGACACCGTATGTAGGGCTCCCATCTTTCCATCGCGGAAACTTCATTCTATGTGCCAGACACCGAGACAGGGCCGGGTGTATATGAAACCGCTCTGGCGTATACCTCCGCCCTTCGCATGGCCGATAACGCCATTCTATTCAAGTACCTCGCGAAGAGCATCGGAATGAAACATGGAGTGCTACCGAGTTTCATGGCTAAGCCATGGGGAAATGTAGGTTTCTCTAGTTCCCTGACACACGTTTTGTGATATTGGTTGACAGTATATCGCTTCTTCAGCTTCCAGGTTGCAGCGGGTCAGTGGAAATATCATCTGTATCACGGGGTGGTATGGAATGCTGACCGATGCGAGTGCTGTCTCAGTCACGTTCACGTCTCCCTCAAGAATTCGAAGGGCAGTAATATTTTTGCTGTTACTCCGTCTGAGTTAAAGGGCGGACGGTCCAATGCTACGAACGACGATACAAAGTACCTCAGTGAAGAAGGAGAGTACTTTCTTGCCGGCATATTAGATGGTTTGCCAGACAGTAAGTCTGTTTTCGCATTTCAGTAGTCTGCGACTCAAACTAAATCGCATTCCAGTCATGCCTACGGTCAGTGGGGATGCACTCAAGGGCTGATATTGAGTTGACAAATGGACGCACTAGCTTGTACCGACCATCAACGGATATAAACGTCTCGTGGGCGGCGAAGCCTTCTGGGCACCAAATGCTGTTACATACGGATATGACTCCCGCGCAGCTTCCGTGCGCATCATATCCCCACCATCGGTCCCTCCTTCGGCTACAAGATTCGAAATCCGAGTTCCTGGAGCTGATATGAACCCCTATTTGGCACTGAGTGCGATTTTCCTGCTTGGGATGAGAGGCATCGAGAAGAAATTGCCGCTTAGCGTGAAACCTGTTAGTGCATATCAGAACAATCCTGAATTAAGGCAAGAGGTGTGTGCCTCCCTGGGGAGTGGTATACTTTTGTAATTGATTCTTTACAGGTCAGCATGTTACCTCATACGCTTGAGGAAGCTACGGACAGGATGATGAGGCCCGATAGTGTTGCTCGCGAAGTATTTGGAGACGAATTTGTGGATCATTTTGGAGGAACAAGGCAGAATGAGGTAAAACTATGGAACCAAGCTGTCACGAACTGGGAAGGTGAGTTAATGGTATTTCGCGGTTAGCATATTGAGATATGAGCATTGATGACACTGCTATAGTTGAAAGATACCTTGAACTGGCGTAGAAAGATGCCCAGCAATGTAATCTTTAGACATTCAATTGTATCTTGTGTAGTTGTATCGATTTACGTCCTGCTTCTCTGCAATTCCTGTGATAAAATACAAAGTCTTCCGGTACAAGGATATATCTATCACGCCGCCACTTCCTTGGGACGAACAGTATGGAACCACTTCAGGAAATGGGGAACATCCTTGATAACATGTCAAGAGCAGCTTAGAGAGACAAAGAAATGATACCTACCGCAGATATCTGGCCTGGCATGCTACCTTCTGTCACGAAGGTGGGGATGCTACCACCAGGGGTACTCGACGTTGCCATCCGCCATTCTACGTTACCGTTTTCGAGCTGTAAAATACGCTCCACTGAGGCATATCGGCCCTTCGTGCCTTTCTCTTCCAGTTTGGCCAGCTCCTCGTCCCCGGGACCGGACAGATCTATTGGGATGGAAATAACAATACTGCTCGTAATTCAGTTAAAGTGTGCCACTATCTGAGAAGAGCTCTTGGGGGCTTACCCAGTTCGTGGCGTTGACTCATCGAGATAGGTTGTCTGTAGGACTGTGAAGACACGAGGGGATACTGGTGGTGGGAAAGTGTAGTACAACGTCCAGATAGACTGTGTAGGAGAGATTTGCTTGACTAATGTGACTTTCTTAATCGCAGCAATGAATCTGTCGCAAACAACATCGGTGAATCCAATTCAGAGAGAACTATGGATCTTCAAAGAATGAACACGTACTCTTTCTCATTCTCAGCCTTGCTCGAACCAAGTTTGCTCCAGAATTCGTCAAATGTAGCATCTTCCTTGGTGTGTTCACTGACTCTGGCATGCCAAGGTGCACCATCTCCAGGCGCTTTGGCCCGAGAAAGCGTCTGAACACTGCCCTTGGCGAAAAGCTTGCCCTTCTTCCACGAGGCGGTCGACTCAAGCACTTCCTTCCCAAGGGATACGAGGGTTTCCTCAGAAGGGATATCTAATAGCCGCCCAATGTCGTAGGTTAGATAATGAAACGAGTCAGACCATTCGCTTAGCGCTCATGCGCTCAAACTCACCAGCTGGTCTAACTGGGGTAATATTGAACTGGTACGACATGGTATTATCCAAGGAAGAGCGCGAGAATAGATACAGTCGCGTCAAGGCTCTATATAAGCAATATCTATATATAACGCTGGTCGTTACTATCGCGCCACGAAGCACACTTTGACTTCTGCGTCGCGCAATCTATTATAATTGAGCATTCAGGTATAGAAGGTCAATACAATCTCGTACTGTCGCGAGTAGGCCTGAGGAGGGAAGTACGCTGCCAGAGCGGGCGAGCAAATGAAAAGGGTCATGATGCTTGCTGAGTCTGTGTGCTATCCTTAATCAACGCATTATGGTCGACCAGGCCAAAGAATCGACTACGCCCGAGGGATGTCTCGTCCCGCGGGAGAACTTCACCCCGGTGTAGCACCACGCCAATAAATTTGCGCTCGCCTCGTAACCATTTTTCCTTGTAAAACCGTACGAATCCCGGTGTAGTGGCATAAATTGTGTGATCACGCCCAATTTTTACCTATAAAGTATTAGGTGTGTGTATGCGACGACGACACGATTCAACACGTACATTTTGGCCCGGGTGGAACTGTGTGCCGCGTTGGCGTATAATGATATTTCCTGGGACGACATATTGATCTAATTGACAGTGAGGATGAAGCACTTTGAGAGAATACGCTGGCTCCACCTGAGAACTTCTTGAGACCTAACCGCTTTCCGGGCGATCCTCCATGGTTGCGAACAGTACCTCCAGCACGTTTTGTGGCGTTACGCACAGAACCTACAAGGGGTAGAAAGACTCAGAAAATCGACTCAGCTGTGATGCAGAGGTGTTGTACCAAGTATAGAAAAAGGACTCCTTGCAACGTCGCAACAACGCGAAATAAAGGATAAAGACATGGGTGCTTCGGTTACCGGAAGTTTAGGACACGGATGTATCCCCAGTATTGGTGAGTGTTAACGCGCAGGAGAATTTGGGCTCGAAAACGTGAATGAATCGAATACAACCAATCCTCGGAAACTTGGGTCGAGTCCAAGGGTGGAAATATTTGTCACACATAAGGCGTGACAAGCAACTCCACGAATAATAATAATATTGTGGCGAAAAACCAGAGCCCCCAAAACTAGAAATGATTCGGACTGCTGTAGCGTTATATTGACTCAAAATTTTGGATGGCGGACCCTGGGGATTGGGTTGGAAAATCCCAGAGCCTAACGCAGATGACTCGGAGGCATGAGTGTCCGGGACGTGTGCTTTTACATCAATAATTTGTGAGGTTTGCCAAGTGAGTCAGCGTGAGAGAAGCGTGACACGCGTCAAAGGCTAGGGGTGTATAAAGGTTAAATGGGGGTTGCCCTATATAACGGGCATCGGTCTTCTCAACAATCCACTTGCATCCATAACAGACCTGAAAACCCTTAAGTCTCAACAACATGGTCCTCCTCGTCACCTCCGATAATGAACAGTTCCACGCCGACAAAGAGGTAGTCGAGCGCAGCGTGCTCATCAAAAACATGCTTGAAGGTGATTGCCACTCCTCGGATAATCCAACTTAGCAATTGGCATGGCACTGATACTGCGATTCCAGATGTTGGAGAGACTGACCAGCCTATTCCTCTTCCCAATGTTTCGTCGAGCGTGTTGAAGAAGGTAATAAACAATTCCATACTTTGCATATGCGCAGTTTTTTCAAGGTGCCACATCAGGTCTTGGAGTACTGCGAGCACCACCGTGGCGAACCCCTTCCCAGCCCAGATGCCGACCAAAACCAGGATGAGACCCGGAAACGCACCACCGATATCAGCGAGTGGGATCAGAAATTCATCACTGTTGACCAAGAGATGCTATTCGAGATCATTCTCGCCGCCAATTACCTGGACATCAAATCCCTTCTGTGAGCCACTTTCCATGTAGCATGGTGTTTATTTTCCTTATCGTGCCACAGCGATGTTGGTTGCAAGACCGTTGCAAACATGATCAAAGGTAAGACGCCGGAGGAGATCCGTAAGTTGTTCAACATCGTCAACGATTTCACTCCTGAGGAAGAGGTGAGTTCTAAATTCTAAATTCACTGTATTCTTAAAGCTGATCTCATTCCTTATCAGGCACAAATCAAGAAAGAGAACGTAAGTCACACTATCTACCGTCGCACCATGCAATGCTGATCGTGATCTTACAGGAATGGGCTGAGGACCGATGAGTGCACTGTATCGTTCGAGGGGCTTGTAGCATTTGTGACTTAGTTGAGACGTCACTGTCTTCTTTGTCTTTCCCTGTATCATCCCGAGATGTCTTCTTGATCGCGACCATGCTTGCGCACTAATCGCCAAGGATAATTCAAACTCTTTTCCTCACCTCTTGCATTCTGATCAGTACGATTTGATTCTAAAAGTTCTGCATGAGATTCGTGCATGTTATCAGTAGATGTGTCTAATCAATCCGCAACTAAAAATATGCTTTTCTTTCTCTTGACTTTTTCCGTAATGATTGACAACCCTAACCTCGGTATTACCCATATTTGTGACCTAACCACCTTTTTGCAACAACTGTCAGCGTTCGGGTCCGGGATAACCAAACATCTCTACACTATAACTCTACTAGTCTTCAGTCTCTCACCTAGAATTTCTCCTCTGCGACACATTATCTATGCCCCGAATCCCAGAAATTCCAGGAAACGTTGTCCCGCGTCATTCCGAACAGGAAATATGGCTCAAGCGTTACGTGGCAAGCCTTTGCGGACTGGATCACGATCGGTATAGTTCCTGTCACATTGGTGCCATATGGTAGTCCTTGACCCCACTTTGATAGTTTTCCAGGCAGCCAACCTGTCAGTTTTGCGTCCAAGCATATCGAGAGACTGGAAAGGCAAGAGTAAGTCGCGCATTCGATGACCCCAATATGTACTTATTCCATGGTCCCGCGCTCTACTTGTCTAGCTTTTGGGTCTGCGAGAAGTCGGATGGAATTCGCGTGCTTTTCTTCTTGCAAACGGATCCTCCCTCTGGGACACAGGTGGTTTATCTGGTGAGCCTTTTATTTTCCTCTGTTGCTGGTGAAACCGGAACTTACGCCACGCCATATTGCAGATTGACAGACACAATTCGTATCGAGAACTGCCTGGGTTTTGGTTCCCATCTCATGAAAAACCCAAGGAGCCACTACTGGATACGATAATAGATGGCGAACTCGTCATTGACGTCGACCCACGTAACGGTCAGGTTCGTACTTCGTCCCTACACAAAACAAAACGCTCACTTTAGGCATAGGAAACACTGCGATATCTAGCCTTCGATTGTTTGGTGGTCAATGGACAGTCCATCATGGATAAAACGCTAGACAAACGCTATGGGGTGGGAATACCTTCGCGGATGTATAAATCGAACAGGTGCTGATTTATAGCTTTATCAGAGGTTGCGGGATTGGTTTTACCGACCACACGCGAGGATGATAAAAGAGCTTCCGCATATGGCTGCTTCCCAACCTTTCGAGTGAGTACTGGTTTGTATGTGCGGGAACTATATGCTGAGGTTTCGACAGGATTAAAGTCAAGGATATCAGCTTCTCCTATGGTATCGAGGAGGTATTCCAAGTCGTCATCCCTGCACTTCACCACGGAAACGATGGACTGATATATACCTGTGTCGAAACACTATACACCCCCGGCACGGACGAGAATATGTATGCGCTTTCTCCCTGCACATATCCCGCATTTAATTTCGTTATGCCAATGGCTGATTCATTTATGTGTTACACTAGTCTCAAGTGGAAACCACCATCAGAGAACTCTATTGATTTCAAACTCGTACTTCGGTTTCCACCTTCAAAGCGGAACCCATCTCAACCAGATTTTCACCCAAAGCCCTTCTTCGGCCTGCATATATACTGTGGGGACGAGCGAGGCAAACCCAAATACGAACCATATGATGAACTACACGTCAGTGATGCTGAATGGGAAAAGTACGCTACTCTTTCACACTCCCCGAAAGCATAAACGTTACTGAATGTATGCTGTTTGGATAGGATGAAACTTTCAGGTGAACAATTTGACGATAGGATTGTCGAAGTCCATTGGGATCCAAGCCTATCGCATTGGCGATTGATGCGTTTCCGGGATGATAAGCCCAACGGGAATTTCAAAGGCGTGGTAGAGAACATTATATCAAGCATCGCAGACGGTGTCGAAAAGGATGCTGTAAGCTCTCTTTCTTACCCTTCTTTAGTCATCTCCACCCATTGCTGACTGCTGGAACTGCTCTCCTTTGTCCCGTTAGCTCCTTGCACGCTCTTCAAGCATCCGCACCGCTTGGAAGGCAAGGCTTGCTAATAAGCCTCACACAGCGCCAACGGCACAGGGCAGCTCGCAGGCCCCTGCACCTTTGGCCCCGCCTGGCCACCCACCTCCCAATGGAGGACGGGTTGCTCGCACACTCCCTCCTAACGTACCTTTACGGTATGGCCCCATTGCAGTATCACGCTGGAGCAAGGCCTCGGGACCCACGACATTCGCAGGGATGTTTCGGTGACTACTTCTGGCCGCTCCCTATTCGGTCCACGATGAATGCCCCCTGCCTCAAATCCTGCCGAGGTCACCCAACTGCTTCTGCCAATCGTGTATAGCTAATGCTTTCGAGAACTCTGGTTATTCTGATCCCGTTGTCCCTCGTATCTTGGATATGGGGCGTCTCTCATCTGTCGATTGGAATCACTGGATCGTACTCGTTCTAATATCCCCGCCTTCGGATCTAGCGTGTACCATACCACCGCCGAGAACTCCATCCGATCACGCTCTCAATGATTCCGCTAGTGACGGCGGTGTATTGGCAACCCATACCCACGTCGCTTACGAGTTACATACTTTTGTGGAGATGCAGCACCGGTGTCACATGGGGTTCTTTCTACGGCAGCCACAGAAGCGACGAACCACCATTACCGACACATAGGAGCGCGTTTCGACAGCAATAAACACCAATCAAATTCAAAACATCAAGAGGGCAGTACATACACACACACCAATGAGTGCAGCAGTATATATGTACCATATATGCAAGGGGTTAATGGGGAAGGAAGGGTGGAAGGAAGGGGAGAGGAATTCGGGCAGCGTGATCTATGTAGGACGACGACGTGATGGATCGTAAAGCGGCAGAGGAAGCGGGATAACATTTTGATAGGCACAGATAAGATAGAAAGCAGGAGATGCATGCATGTCTAGTCGTTACAAATGATGATGAAACATGGAGATAAGGGATAAACAGAGAGATAGATGACTTCTTGCCGTGTTGTTTTGGCAGTCGTTTTTGAGAACGACTGGGATGGGTGGGATGGAGTGAAGATAGAAATGAAGATGAAAGTAAATGTATGTACGGGCGTAAAAAGTGTAGCTTAGGCGTAGAATGTAAAGGGTTAAAAGCCGAGGGGAAACAAGGACCCGTTCCGACGAGTAGAGGCTCTTGTGACCTGATGCCTAATCTGAGAAGAATTTTTCAAGATGTACGTGTGAAGTCGTAAACAATACTCGTAACAAATGCTGCAGTGGGTGTTTTATGCAAGAGGTGGAATGTAATATTGCGAGCGTGAAATAAGCAAAATATATATAAAAGTTTCAAGATAATGAGATTTGTTGTTGCACAAGGAGATGGTGGTTGACGTGTGGTGGTGGCTCTCAGCGGAAGGGATTGCGGTCCGGAGAGAATGATGATCCCCCGAGGTCAGAAAATGGATCGAGTTCCCATGGGTCGTCACGCTGGTTGAAGTCAAAGCCAGAGAAGGAATGAGATCGCTGACCGAACAGACTTTGCGCGGGGCGGGATGATGGACGGGAGAAAGAAGGGAAAGCAGATGAATCTCCGTTATCACTAAGTGCAAAAGCATCTGCAATGCTAAGTTGCAATGCCTCTAGAGGGATTTCAGAAACTTCCGGGGTAGACGACAAGGAGGAGAAGGAGGAATCGCGACTGTGGCGTCGACGCGTCGGCGAGTTCGGCGCGATTGACAGTGCAGCGAATTCATTGGTTGGGGCCAACGACTATGTCTTGATGAGTCATCGTAGGATAAGATAAAAACAATAATTAAACGGTACCTGGAGTATCCCGAACGTCGGGTGGCTGTGCAGCGTCGGTAGCGGTGGGGTCTGGGGACGGAAATCACCTCCGTCCCCAGATAATGTGAGGACACGGCCTGTGAAACCATGCAGAGTCTGAGCTGGGTCATCTTCCTGGTCCCGTTCTTCCTCGTCGGGTACAACCTCGCGCTGGGTGTCAGTGACTCTCCACCACTCGATATCCGCCAGCACCCTTCGTTCGCTGGTCGCCGAGCCAGACGAGCGTCGTGCACCATGCTCATTGGCGCGTATGCGTCCGTTTGTGCTTGAATTTGAGTGCACCGTCGGGTATGGAGACGAGCGAACGGAAGGTGACGAGAATGAGCGGCGGAGAGATGGCATTGGCAGAGGCTGACTGTTGGTTTGGAGAGGGTCTGTGAGTGGATGAGCGGGACCAGGAGCTGCCTAACGCAGAGCTCGCTGGGGAATAGATGAGTGGAGGAGGACAAGGACGGTGGGAATTGGAATATACAATATTTTATATTTTCCAGGATATGTACCCATCAAATGTGACAAGGAGACGATGTGAAAGGGTTTGCATGAAAGTGCGGACCAGAAGGACACAATTCAACCGTCATCAAGGCACTCTGCTACAAATTTACATACATCACACTTTATCGTCACAATCTTGCTCAATATCTTGCAGATAATCGATCCTCGCTCCCCAGATTTCTCTCGGCGTCATGTTGCACGACGTTGCCGAGCTCGAATTCTCCCCTGCTTCGTCTATCGCTGGGTGGATCGCAATCCAGCGGAATCTGATATTTTTTGCATCCTCGGTGTTCCGCCGTACTTCAAAGGTACAGAACCGTATGGAAGAACCACAACCCGAAAGCTTCCTCTCTCGGGTGCATTGGAAGCAACACATAAACGCCCTCCATGCCACAGTCTTGACGACATTGTATTTCAGATTCCAGCCTGAGTGTATATATACGTACCATATTACATACCCCCGCCGCGCACAACAGTATCGCAGATTCGCAGTCAAAGTATAAGACACTGCTCACCTTTCAATAATTTGAAGGCAATAGCGACAATCACCGCTCAATTCCACCTAGCACCCGGAACTACCGGCCTACCGTACCAGTAGTGCAGATCCAATAAGCAACGATCATTCTCTATCATTGCTGTCACCCTACGAACAGCAGTCTTATTCCGAACTCGAGCGCCATGTGACGTCGGGCGCCTTCAAGTGGGAGCTGCCTGGGCAGCACAAGTGCCGACTCGATTGCTATTCTTACTGATTTCCCGCAGCGTGAGTGAGCCTGGGTGTCCTGCCAGGCATTTAATTACTGCCCACTTGCACAAGCGCCCATTAAGAAAAGAAAGGTGTAGATCAGGATATGGCTACTAGAAAGATAATTGCGGGATTCCGCCTAAAATGCCAGCGATGAGAGTGTGGTGATTAAAAGGTTCAAACTTGCTTCCGAATCAGACCTGACAGTGATTGTGATATGTCTCAAGTATGCCAATTTTGCGGTGTCTCGCCTGTGAAGGTCCCAAACGCCACGGATGTCATAATAGTTTCATCGCCCCCCATCATTACTAGCCCCATCTGCCGGTGTGGAAGGACCACATGACAGGCAGAAGAAGTGAAGATGCCCCGGTAAGATGCATAAATTCGGATGAGTCGGGCTATTACTCCAACACCACAGTGCTAGATAATCTACAATTCTCCGAGGGAGGGACGCGTCAATGGCTCTTAAATTCAGTTTCGACATCTTCTATCCATTATACGCACGAAAAAACGCGTTCCAACGTTTAGAAAACGCGTCCCCTCATAACTTACAGGCGGGGATGGGAAGGAGAATAAGGATGTGACGTGACATTATTTGTCACAGATGCTGCGCTGTTCGCTATCTTATCTTTTTGAAATAATTGACATCTTGCATGGAATACCCTGTAGTTGCTCGCATCCGAGTGTCGTCCATTTGACTTGCTCTGTATTGTACGTACCATATCATATATTAGGCTCAGTTAGCATCATATCCTCCAGATTCTCATATTGACCTCTAACCACCATGTCTACATTCTACTACGGCTCTGTTATCAACCCGAAATCGCTGACCGACTACGATGCATTGCCCAGATGCTTAATCGGAGTTGACAATACGGGGAATATAGCATGCATCATCGAAGATGTCGCTGATTCGATGTTGCAAGAGACCCTAGCGCAGCATGGAATCACAGATATTACCAGCGCCTCCGTGGTCGTCCTCAAAGAAGGCGAATTCATCATGCCAGGTCTCATCGATACGCACACGGTATGTTGTACAGATATGAGCTGATTACATAGAACCATACGCTAATCATCCGCTTCTGCAGCATGCTGTCCAAGTGCCTAACCTCGGAATGTAAGCATGCATGACATCGGCGGCTGACGATATATTGATCGATATGCACTGATCGCAGCGGAGGAGAAACCGAGCTTTTAACATGGCTTAATGAGTACACCTTCCCGACCGAATCCAGGTTTGAATCCCTGGATTATGCCAAGAGCGCGTATCCTGATATTGTGCGCCGGATCGTGAACTCCGGGGTGAGAAGAGTGCTCGTCTTCGATGCTATCGATGGGACTAATGCTTGACGTAGACGACAACGTGTTGCTACTATGGGAGTTTGCATCTTCCTGCTACGAAAGAACTCGCCAACGTTGTCCATAAGGCTGGTCAGTATACCGCCTTCTGCACCATGATGATGATAATCTGATTAATATACATGCACTTCTAGGTCAAAGAGCTTTTGTAGGAGTACGTTAGAATTGAACTCGAATATTCTCCTTGAAACACGCTTACTGTTTATCCAGAAATGTAACATGGACGACCGTAAAAAGAACCCTTTCTACTATGTCGAGGAAGACGCAAAAACATCGATGCGCGATACCATCGCGATCATTGATCACATCAAGTCCCTCTCCGGGTCCGATGAACCGCTCGTGCACCCCATCCTCACCCCCCGCTTCGCCATGTCATGCACCGTGGGGCTCCTTGAAGATGTCGGCGAATACGCAAAGAAACATCACCACCTCGCGATCCAGACGCACATCTCCGAGAACAGGGACGAAGTAAAGCAGACGCTCGAGATCTTCGGCGGCAAGTCGTATGCAGACGTATACGACAGGTTCGGTCTCTTGCGCCATAACACCGTGCTCGCGCATGGCGTCCACCTTACAGAGCACGAGATGAAGCTAATTCATAAACGCAAAGCAGGCGTGAGCCACTGTCCAACGAGCAACTTCTACCTTAGCAGTGGGATGGCAAGGGTGGGGATGTTGCTGGACTATGGCGTGAAAGTTGGCCTTGGGACAGACGTTGGAGGTGGATACAACCCATCGATATTGGCTGCCGTCCAACACGCCAGTACCGCATCCAAGATGCTGTCCATCCAAGGGCCGACGGAAGAAGAGAAATGTAAACACGGTCACCACCACCATCACTGCCATCATTGCCGGGAGGAAGCACAAGGTCAAGGTCATGGTGAATGTGAATGCGGTGGGCCCCACAAGCATGGGGATTTCACGAACAAGAAGCTCACCATCCCCACGCTTTTGTACCTTGCAACACTTGGCGGGGCACATGTGTGCTGTTTGCAAGACCGAGTTGGTTCCTTCGAAAAAGGCAAAGCCTTTGATGCACTCCTCGTCAGTGTGAGGGACGAGACGGGCAATCCTGCCATCTGGGGTGTCAACGGTGAACGTGATGCGCACTTTGTACCTGTGCACGAGAAGCCACGCGATCCGCTCAGGGACCATTTGGAGCGGTTCTTATTCTGTGGCGATGACAGAAATATCAGGAGGGTGATTGTCCAAGGAAAGGTGATTGGTGGCTCTGGAAATTAAAGCAATGTGCATGATACCTTGACAAGGATCCAAAAGGATCTGGCGCGCTCCAAGTAATGTACTTGTACCCAGTGGATGTACATGTGTACCGATAAGTTACATATGTATTAATAACTGTTACAACATTGTTCATCAGCGTACAAGACGGGAATAAGGATATAAAATACAAATCGGCAAGCTGTTTCTAATTTAAAGGCGTTTCTTGTAATCGCCGAATTCCCACTTGTAACAATCCTGGAAAAGCATGTTAGATTGTATACTGTAGCGGGCTAGACCGAGGGAGATGACTTACAACACAGTCCGCTTCCTCCCTCGCCATAGGTACGTCTCGCTCTTCACCATCCTCACCATCAGGCCACGGGCCATCCGCATCTAAAACCTTCTCGACAACCTGTCTAATCGGATGTTTCTGCACATCAACGTGCCACTTTAACTTCCGCACCGTATCATAAACGATGCTCTTCCCCAAATGACAGCGCGTCTCGAGCGCGTAACCCGCTTGTGCGCAAAGCGAGGCGGCGCCTGTGCATGTTCCTTGAGGAATGGGGTCGGCGTTATGATAGACATGAGTTACCGGTACTGCTGGGAGAAGGGAGGGCGCGCGTGGGGGTGGGAGGGGCAGATGAAGCCGCTGGGCTGCCATTCGCTCGCCTGGTGCTTCGAAGGCGACTGCTGGGAGGCCAAACGTGGATCCGAGCAGGGAAGCGAGGCTTCCCCCGAGACTGTGTCCCACAAGCCATATATTAGCGGATGGGTAAAGGAATATCAAGTCGCGCACGAGGTTCTGTATCAGCCAATAATTATCGATAGTTCAAATTACATTCAGAAATGCCATCTTTATGATATCCCAGGGATATACTCACCATGCCAGTCGTATAGAAAAGGCTGTCTTGGATAAGCGCTTCGGATAAACATACATCGTCGCATCGCCAATGAAGAGCAGACCAAGAGTAGCAGTCGCAGACCGTTGAAAAGATCCAGGAGAAGTCTACTCGCGCACAACAGCATGAAAACAGAAGGTTATCGTTAAGTTTATCCTTCTTGGATGTCGGTCCTTGCAGCGTTGTTCCTTTGATAGAGAGAACTATCGTATTGTTATCGCGGGCACGAAAAACAAAACCACGGAAGCCGTCCTCATCGTTGTCCCACCCGAAAGGAAAACTCTATAACATACAATGAGACCGAGATATCTGTATATGAGCAGTATAACAACGTACAGCGTTTACATCCCACGAAGGGTCGAGCTCAAACCAATTCTTATGTCCAGGCAGCTGATATGCGTTTGCAGTCATACGTCCAAGTTGTGCTAACGTATGTTTGTCTTCTACATCCGGGCCAAGCATCTGCGTCTCGTACCACTCGACAGGCTCGCTCTGCGCATCGTGAAGGGATCTCAACCGTGCATGTTCTACGGACTCCCATGATCGGGGGCGGAATACGGAAGTCGGTCGTGATTTCAACGTGAAGGTAGGAGCGTCGAGATCGGTATAAGCAAATTGTGAATCTGTGAAGGTCGATTGATGTAAATCGTGGGCCGATGGCACATGGTAACTGTGGAGAATATCAAACACGAGGGGCTCGGAAATGGGCTCGGAAGCTGCGGAATCGGGACGTGCAGAGGACGAGACGGTCGTTGCAATAAGCAAGAAAAGTGGTGTTATGAGAAAATAATAAAACATTCTGAAGACAGCAATGAAGACATTAGCCTGGCCCAGTTTGTGAAGTTTAAGCAGTGAGTTTCGGTCGAGGTGGTGGGAGAACCGCAGTGAATCGAATGCGGTTAATTGATGGGATCACCTTTTTTTGGATACTGACTAGGAACAGAGGCGTCAGAGGACAGAGCCTTGAAGCTTGAAGCTTGAAGCTCGAAGGTCAAGTATAAGGTCAAGCTGATGGAATAGCGACACATGTTGTACACCGCATAGGTGAACTCCGGTGACTGATACAAATCAATTTCAATGGATATATGAGAAGGGTCCAACGTCCACAAGATATGTACATATCCAGATGGCATAAATATGAATGATAGTAAAATTGGTGCGAGATAATTATGATATAAGTTATCGCCCATATGGCGTTTACTGTGTATGATAGATGATCACTAGTAGGTAGATAGTGTAGTGTGGCAATAGATGTGTGCGTGCGCCATAGAGCCCAAAGAGATTTGAGCTGAGGATCACCGAAAGGCCCACGAATGTGATGCGATACGTCGATTACCAACTTGCTAAACGGACTCGAACTAAGAGGGTCCGGAAATAAGCTGCATATCGAAGTATACCATCGCATCGATGCTGTGATAAATATTCATCAGTGATAAACGAATACGAATGACAAGGAGCGCTTACCGGAACTTGAAGGCAGATTGTGGATGTTTGGCGTTTGGTGGCGGCGATGGAGGCTGGAATAGCTATCGTGCATCGAATAGTGTGTGCCTTTGAATAGTGATGTGTGGTTGACTAGTAATGCGGTGATGGATAATGATGTTGGTGGTAATACAATGAGGTATATCGGGTTTAATATTATGCCTACAGCGCTGAGGCATCAGTAAAGAACAACAACTCGTCAAAGAAAAACTCACAAATGACATGGTTAAAAGATCTTCCGGGACCGAGGACCATGCAAGGTACTTAGAGTCGTCTAAAATCAGAACGGTTTGCGTGCCGATATTTTCTTTGCTGCTTTGTTTGGTGATACAGTTGTGCTGGTTCGTGTGCTTTTAATCGTGCTTGTGCTAGTAACTGGTGAATGAAGAATCTTCTGCTTGAAAGGTAGTCGTCGTCGGGGTGCATCATTTAAGAAGACCACCGGACGAGTCTTGAACTTGGGTGTGGTGGTAGAAGTAGGGAGAAACGACGATGCAACCGCGTCCAGTTGCATCGTCGCGGGTGTCAGAGTCGCGTCCGGCTTGATCACCCTGGTGAATTGGGAGGCAGTAGTGAGGAGAGGTTTCTTCCGAGGAGTCCACCGAGGTATGCGCGACACCATCTGTGGTGCCGGAGGAGGGGTCGAGGGTCGATCCTGTAGGTCGTTGTCGTCGTTGTCGTCGTTGTCGTCGTCGTCATTATCTTCATCATCGCTTCCTGGAAACATCTGGACTACCGCATCCGAAAGCTTATCGAGGTCAGCCTTGAGCGTCGAGTTCATCAAAGTAAGCTCCGAGTTCGCATCCTTGAGCTGCGCTACTTCTCGACGCAGAGCGACGAGCTCCGTCTGCTGCTGCGCCCGCTCCTCGACTGACTCGTCCAGTTCGCCCTTGAGCTCGTCAATTTTTCTCTGCTTGGCGGACGCCTCATCGCGCATCGTGCTCAGCACCTCTTCGTGGCGGAGGATTGTTGCATGAGCCTTTTGATGGAGACCCATCATGGCGAGGTCCTTGTCGGCCATCTGCTCGGCCATGCTGTCGATGATCACCTGCTTCGCGGTGAGATCGTCGTGAGACTGACGTCGATCTTCATCTTGGCGGCGAGAGAGATATTCGATAGCCCGTTGGAGCGCCGAGATGGTGCCCGCATCGGCGATGATCTTGTTGTTCAGGTCTTCAAGCACGTCGTGGGCGGTATCGGCCTCTTCAAGTTGAGCATGTGGAGGAGGTGGGCCGGCGAGAATGAACCGCTGATAGTCGACGCCAATTCCAACTTCGGATACCACGCCATGTCGCAGTGGTGCGTCCAGGTCATAAGCCTGTTGATGCCTCGTTAATAGTGGTTCGTATAGTTTGTGAAACATTCACTTACTTTAGGATACTTTGACCAAAGTGCGCCGAAGATATCCCAGAAGGCGGCGGGCTCGCTGGGGGTGTCGATTTCGATGTCAATGTTACCAGGATCGTGGTCAGGCTCAGGTGCACGCCAGTCGTACTCGGTGTGGAGATAAAAAGCCAT
>MU268029.1:0-14566 GCA_021014935.1 Hygrophoropsis aurantiaca
CATCAGGAAATGTACAAAATATCTGACTTTGTCTTACTACCTTACTGCTTCTTACCACCTTATAATGGGTTGATTATCTTATGACAGGCAAAAGCCAGATCACTTAAGATATATTTCTTAAATCAGATGATCCACAATATAAAATAACTTATTTCAGACTATTTATCTTGTGCTAAGAAAAATTCAGTATAGTTCAGATATATTTCTTAGTTCAGCTCATCTGTCCTATTTCAGGTAAAATTCAGATAAGCCAGATATACTCAACATGTCAGACCATAATCAGAAATATATTTATATATCAGTTCATGTAAGACCCAATACAACATGAATCTAAAAAGCAATTTCAAAAGCATGATGATCAGAATATTTATTTACATAGTATCCTTTGAAGGCTATTAATGAATCTGAAGGCCTGAGATTCCCAGGAACAAATTTATTTCTATAAATAGGGATCAAATGTGCTGACCGCATGATACTGTCAACATTTATGACAGAAACACACCGATTGCCCTCTTCATCCATTTCTGGCTTTACTCGCCACATTCCTGTTAATGGACATGGTTCATCTCCTATGGTTTCAAACCAGCGAACCAGTGCACAAGACCAGCCAATGCCTCGGTGTTCAAAGGAAAAGAACAGAATCACTTGCACAATGAAGAGCCCTTGCATCCCAGGTAATGAAGGGTCCTTTTCTGCAAATACACAGTCATGTCTTCCTGGACCACCATGCCAGGACTCTGTTGATCGGATAACCTGCCGATGCATTCCCCCTACTCCACACAGGTCACTTGGAG
Source organism: Hygrophoropsis aurantiaca (assembly GCA_021014935.1). NCBI lineage: Eukaryota > Fungi > Basidiomycota > Agaricomycetes > Boletales > Hygrophoropsidaceae > Hygrophoropsis > Hygrophoropsis aurantiaca. The sequence goes on from MU268029.1 coordinate 795, forward strand.
CATAATAGGAAGCAACGGCTGAGGTAAAGATGGAAATGCGACTGCGGAAAGTAGGGCATTGATCCAGATCAACATCAGAAGCAGAGATAGGTGAATCTGGATTGTGTTGATCAAAGAGAAACCGCCGAATTAATTCACAAAAATCAGGGCGCTTTACTCTGGTTCCAATTTCATCCACATTAGTTGACCATTGACGTGCTAAACCCGGGGAAAGTTAGAGTGATAATCAAAATGAATAAAACAAGTAAAAAAAATACCTTTGGTTTGTGCTAGTGTTACTTTTGCAGAAATCCTTGGACCATCAAATTCACCGTCATCTTCATCATCACTATCAGTATCCCGATCCTCATCACCATCTGGAACTTGCTGCTCTGTGATGTACTCAGGAAGTAAAGCACCTTCCATCATTCCTTTTGCAGTCATGATAACACGGAAGCGCTCCAGCTTGTCAACTCGTTGATTGATAAGTAACATCTGGCCTAGTGCTTTCCACTTGCTTGTTCTACGATATGGCTTTTTCACTGCTTTGATATGCTTTGACTCTGTGATGGATGAGCATAAGCCATTTGGTGCTCCAAAAAGCTGGATAAGACGTCGATAATGTTTGAGAGCATGTTGGCGTGGTAGTGAAAAGCCTTCAGTTACTCCGTTGTTTTTAAATACGACCCGTTCAGTGTGAAATCGCCGTAGAGCATCTTCAATTGCATCCAGTGCACTCTCATCAATTGTGTCCTGCCGTACCAGATAGCAAAAATCAAGAAATGCCTGCATAGCCCGTACCATCTGGGGTGGTACATGACCAGCAATTGCAGCTAAATATACCTATATCAATAATATTAGTATATTAAATTATCATACAAAACCATTCCCACCTTCATCAATGCTTTTGAATCATTTCCTGTCCACTGTTTAAATCCTCTCCCCTGAGGAAATCGACGTAAACCTGGGAATGGAGGCACAGCTGCAATGCTTGTAGATTTTTTCAGTTATTTTTGACTATACCTTTTAGATTTAAAGATTAAACTAGCTCACCGACGGTCAATGTCAGCAATAATAGCAGCCGCATCCTCTCCTTTGTTGATTTTCAAGTAATCATTCACCCAAGTGACCAGATGATCTTTGAAAGTTCCTTTAATGATTTGATGGAGCAGGTCAGGAGCTAATAGCTCATGAATGTCAGCTCGAGGAAAAGATGCAGTAAATGGCTAAAATCAATCGCACAAAGATAATTACTAAAATAGCAGTCAATATATATTCATATAACATACCATAATATTATCAATAACACCATAATTATCCCATAGTTCTTTTGTTCGGAACGATGTGATCAAGGCCTGAGTATGTTCATGGGTACGACTTTGTCCAGCACCATCAAGATCTGTACGGTGAGATGTACATCTTGTTATCTTTGAGTTATAAACCTTTGTTATACCAGTTATTTGATACTTACCTAGCACACCACCCTTGTACAATACAGGCAAGTAAGACTTGCTCCGGGTAATCGGCGATATAAGGCCCTAATCCATATATAGCTCTTCGGTAATGACCATCAGGACAAAGTGTGACCTCTGGCACAGTCATTCCAGCCCGTAAAGGCTCAAGAATGGCAGTGAGAGAACTATGAAAGAGATTCCGGCGGAATTTACGGAACTCAGGATCATTTTTGTGCTCTTCATCAGCTTCACTTTTTTCAGTCTCATATAATAGAGAAAAACAATGATAGACTTACTTTTTGGTATGGCAAGAAATCCTACCAAACTAACCGCATTTCGGTGAGCACGGCGAACACCGTTGCGAACATTTCCATTTGATATATACAGGGGGTAATACTCATTATTCCCTGTGCCAACTGTAACAGTTGTCTTATCACTTCCAAGAATGACAGGAACAAACATTGATCCATGAGTCTCCGGGTCTTCCGCAATCAAGTCCTACCATCCATCAAGTTAGTGACAAACCATGATGAACCAAAAGATATAGATATAGATAACGTACAGCTTGTTTCCAGGACCAGTTTCCAGTCATGAAGTCCGACCAAATGCGTTGATTATTCTCCCCAAAGAGCTGGCGAGGAGCATAATCAAATTCACCGTTGAAATCTGGGTTTGATAACTGGTTTCGAAGAAGGTCTCGTGGATTGCGGTACCACACTTCATACTCTGCACACATCCACGGTGGTGAGTTTTCAGGAATAGCCCCGTCAGGATTATTGGGATCGTGATAAACTACTGTTAGTGATTCCCATGGGACTTCACCGTGGGCGATTGAGTCGATCGTGTTGTACATATCATTGTGGCTGTTAAATGGTGGTGGGACGTTGTACAAGGCAGCCAAGATACCCATCAGAGCATCGACTTGAGCACCTGCCATCTGATTACGTCGGAAAAGGAAATCGGTGAGCTCGAAATGTGTGCGGTCACGAAAAGGGGCCCATGAATCCTGACGTGGTGGATCTCGGGGAGGTGGTGCCGAATCAGGTGGTAGATCAACACCGTTTTTATCACATGGCGTACCTAGCGCAAATGATGTTTTGATTATTTGAAGAAATATACCAAAGAAATACGTACCATCGAGAACGGGGTGTCGAAGCTCATAAGCACGATGATTGCGTGGCAAAGGAAGGGGTTCTCCAGTAGGATCAATGTCCATATCGTCGTTTTCATCACCATTTTCGTCATCATTTTCACTGTCGTCATAGCTTTCTGGTAGTTTAATACCATCTTGTATATCTTCAGGAGGGTGCTGAAGAACTACCCTAGGCGGCTTCGGACGAACTTCACGATCAGTGCTGTGAATGGTGTTGCGATGCTGATTGAGGCCCCGAATTGTCTTGAAGCCATTATGACAGCGCCAGTTAATGGGAGAAGCACAGAAGTACCGGTCAGGCAGAAAGGTTGGTTGTTGACGAGGTGGCATAGCGTGAACAAGCAAGAGTTTATTTAATGAGCGAGGACTTGGTATGCTAAATTCATAATGTGAGTATTGGGTGGCGAAAAGCAAAGTCGGTGTTCAAGTCACAACGCACCGTGGGACAAGTTCAGCACTTGCTCTACTCCAACATTTCAACTTCAACACATCAACGTCTCGACATGCAAACTCGTGCAAGAAATAAAACCGCTCACCCAGGCTTAATTGATCGAGCGCCGTTGCGACGATCAACACAAGAAGTTCAGCAGCTTGCAAAGGCAAAATCTAGTGCGAAGTCGAAAGCCCTGAAAGCAAGGCAAGATGCAGTGGAACACGTTGCTTTAATTGAAAACAAGATTCAGGATGATGAAGACTATGAAGAATCTGTTGCGGCACGCCCACCTCCAAGTACAATCGTAAAGAAACGCCGTTTGTCGACAGCAAAATTCGAGTCCCTCAAGAAATTGAAACGCACTCCACTTGGTTGTAAGTGCCACTTATGTTTCTTTTGATTTTGATGTTTGATGTACTGAATATTTGTCTACAGCAGTTGGCAGCGATAATCCAGATGAAGACACGGGCTATGGCGATAATGAAGGGACTGAAAATGGTGGCGGCGGTGATGATAACGATGGCTATGAACACGACAACGGCAGAAATGATAACGATGACGATGAAGATGATGATGGTGGTGAAGATAATGGGCCGAGGCTGCAAATGGAGGCACCAGACGATAGTGAACTTGTGGAGATCAGGGAAACGGATGACCGAGAGCCAGAGAATGATAGTGCCAGTGGGAAAAAGAAGGGGAGGAGTAGGGTGGGTATTCGAGACACTATTTCTGCTCATCGTGATGTTCTTGCTGCACAGGATGGAACAGCTGACTTGGTCAAAAAAGGCAATGAAAGCGCCAACAGGTAATGTTCTCCTTTGTTCAACTACTCCGAGTACAATGGATCTTATTCGTCGTCCCATAAAACACAGACAACGCAAACCTCCTCGAAATACTGGTCCATCCGTACCTGAAGACTCCGTAACAATACCCAATTGGATCGAACAAGTTGCAGATCAAGTCCCAAACCACAACAAAAAAGCACCTTCAATCAAGTCTATTCGCACCGCCTCTGCCCATACTAATGTTACCAATACTTCTATCTTCAAACCACTCTCAGATGAATCTGACGAGGAGCAAACACTCACCAATGGTAAAAAAAATCTTCATCTATTGTGTATATACCCGTACTTATTGGGATTTTTACTTAACAGATGCTCGTACATTTAGTTTCAAGTTTGGAGGCTTACCTGATGAACTCGGACTCTCCGAATTGGACAACACTCGTGACAACACCACGTTCAAGCTCACAAAGGGCCAACTAAAAGCCCTGTTATCATTGCAATCCACTCTATCAGCAAGTCCAGCCAATCCAAAGCACTCGAACACATCGCACAACAGCGCTCCTGCCGCTACAATCAATTTTGATGCGCCTGATCAAGAGTTTGAGTCTATGGATGTTGATAAAGCAGACGAAAATCCGCACACTCAAGTGAGTTGATCTGCTTTTGTTTCATTTCATTTCGTCATGTTTTGGTTTCGTTTCATCTCAGTTAGTTTTGTTTTGTTTTATTTTATCCTATTTCATTTCATTTCATCCCGTTTCGTCTCATTTCATCTTGTTTTATTTGTTTCATTTCATTCAATTGTCTTTTCATTCTCTAATACTTTGTGATCACATTTGCTATCTCCCAGGCCACTCGCTACATGTCCAAGGGGCCCGGCAGCAGCACCGTAAAATTCACCGGCAATGCTGCAGCCTCTGTGAGGTCATCGGGCCACAATAGCATCGGCGCCATATCAAAGAGCAGCGCCGCAGCCGCCGCCATGTCAACACGAAATACTGCCACAGCTGCCACACCGATTCGGAAGGGCAGCGTTGCCGCCACCATGTCAAAGGGCAACGCTACCACCTCTAAACAGAAGAGCAACGCTGCCGCCAATATGCCAAGTGTAAACACTCAAGTTTCCAAGACGGTGACTTCGAAAACCAGACCGCAAGCTCAGACATCTCACAATGCTAGTGTTCCCATTCGCAATATTGGTCAGGTATGTATTTTTTGTGATATAATTTAATGGCTGATCACTACCTAACACATCGGGGCAGCCTATGGCCCGCATCCAGGCACTCTTACAGGATCGCGGCTCAGATGGCGAGCATTTCGATGACGGTGAGATGGAAACCATTGGCAAAGGTTCCCGTAAGAAGCCGAAGCCATCTAACGACGATCTCCCGCACGGAACGCTTAAATTTTGGCGAGGGCTATACTTGCCTATGTGGATTGATTACGTCGGAACCCTCGATGATATTTGGGATTTATCAAATCTTCTCCCTGTCGCTCAAAACCTTTGGAACAAAGTCTTTCCTGATTGCCCACAGGATATCACAAAAGACGGGAAAATATACGCGCTAGTGAGTCCTGTATTTACCTGTATATGTTTATACTCATTATCGCTGACTAGCTCATGCAACGTACCTACGAATGGCGAAGCGGCTTTTCGGGGCGCGCAATCAAGGCTGTTGAAAGCTACTTCGAACGCTACCCCGAACAGTACAGTGATCCACGAGATCGTGGTGACTACGCTGAATGGGCCGCTCCGGTTATTGCTGACGATGACACGGTAACAAACATGCCATACATGTGGAAGGAAGCTGACTACGATGAAGTTAATGAGCAATGGGTATGAAATGATTTTTTTCACCCGCTTTTCATTTTCGTAGCAAGTCATACTCATGTGTATCAATCAACAGCTCTGTTCGGGCGCGTTTTTATCCGAATACATTGTCGACACCTTGGCTCATCATCTCGAAATCGTTGCCACCCTCAAGCCAGACACTCAACAGAAACGTCGTCCACGAGGGGCGTTGGCACTTGCTACGGTTGCGGTAACTAACGTTTTGATGTCTATACATCATTGCTAACATCTTAAATCAGGCGGAACGTGCGCTTCATTGTTTCACGACCGGAACTCTTGTATACCCCGATTCCAAGGCTAAAAAGGCATTTTCGGGGGGAAACTGGTCTCGCAAGACTGAGCAAGTAATGGGCTCCCTTGACCATACGTCCGATAAGGCCTGGAGAAAGATTATCACTGCCGCAACTCCGTACATCGGAGCATACAAGGTTCGTTCCATGGGAAATCATATTACTAAACCCAATGAAGTCAAGAAAACTACGGCCCGATCTATGTGTTACGAGTCGGATTCATCGGAAGATTCCTCAGAGCAGAACGGGGGCCAGGATGGAATGTAGGGAAGCTCTAATTAGATTACTGGTATTGGCTTTTCAAGTTACCGCATGATATGCCACTGTTTTTTTGTCTTATTGACCTGATTTGAATCCGACATCTTAGAATTAGTATCAGCTTCTGGTGTGATCACTTTTTCTTGGTTTCCAATACACTGTCTGACCCGAAGGCATTGTCTGGAATTCGGTCTGGCACGATGATCTGACCAACAGCACACCTACCTGAGTACGAGCCCAATTTAAGATAATATACTAATATCAGATCCGATTTAAGTCAACTTAAGAGCACTTTCTGGTGGATCTGATCAAGGTCTGATAGCCTTATTGTCCTGATTCCAGATCTCTACCTAGTAGAATTAAGATACGTTTCTTACATTTCTTATGCCCTTATGTATCTGGTTTCAGGCATTTAAGACAAGTCAGAAATAATGTACTTTTCCTGATGATAAGCGCCAATCGAGCCACGCGATATTTCTTTTTACCCGCTTCAATCTTCGCCTCTACTGAATCCAATGTGGTCTGCGCACGAGTGTTGGGATGCTGGCCACGAATGTTCTGGTCCTTGTATGTGAGATAATAGGAGCGAAAGCGGAGACACTGCCAAATATCGTTCAGAGCATCGTGAGCTTGTGCGTGCCGCAAGTCCCATTCAATTGCATAAAGACGTTGCTCACAAACTTCAGAGGGGGAAAGGGATGAAGGTAGCCAGAGCTTTGTGGTGCAAGGGTTGGTATCGACATTTTCAGAGGCATTTTCCTTGGCACGTAAAACTGCGACAATCGGCATGTATAGAGTTTGGATTCGAGTCCAGCCGTCGATTTTGCGTGTCAATGTGTTCTTCCGATGTTGAACCCTGGCCTTTTGGTTGTCTGTCGCATGAATAGTTAAATCCGTAAGGTCAACTAAAAGGCGCCGTCTATGGAGTACACTGTTAGCAATGTCCGGGTGATTCGAGGTGGCACTCACTGTTGATCTTCAATATCGATACCCATCCCTATTAGTATGCTGGGAGATACATCAGCATGAAGGGAGACATCTTTTCCCTGCTCCAATTCCTTAGCTTCGCCCTCAGCCAGTTGGAGGCGCACTTTGGCCTGAGTAAGCTCTAAAATTTTGCATTCAACACCAAGCTACAATGAGGAATTATTAGATTTACCTTCGACTCTGCTTTCGAACGGGTTAGACTTAGTACGATTTTGCTCCCATTTTTCCACTTCAGCGGTGTACGTTGCGAGAACATCTGGTCCGAGCGAGGCTTCCAACTGCTCACGGATATTGCAATGGGCTTCCCGTTCAGTTAGCGCCTCCTTCATTTTTCGGAGGATTAGTGGTCCTGTTCGGAGAATGATGTATCAATAAGTGATGAATCAACAAAACAAAGCACCATTGAATGATGTATCAATGACGATGTATCATTGATACATCATTGCCAGCGCTCCACAAAAACGGGAGATTCACTTACCCAATCCAACAGTTTTTTTCCAGTTCCAGTCACCAAAATGGTCGTCTAAAGTATCGCACCTTGAGCCGGGTCCCATCGCTTTAGTACTACTCGAAACGGGGTTGATGTTGGCCCATCCCCTCTCTATTGCTTCACCGTCAGTCCTACCAACTCCGTTCGTGAAGTTGAATGAAAATGCAGCTTGGCACTTTTCAACATGCGCGGGCAAATGAAATTTGGGCACCAGGAATTCAATCTTCTTGTCACTGGCGTCAAATTGGAGGTGTTTAGGTAGTAATGGGTTTCGGAGCCAGATCTTCTTGTGCCATTGACACGCAATGTCATAGGAGAAGAATAGCGTCTTGAGGCGAACGTGTTTTAGGGCTGAGAACACCACGTAATCCATGTTGACATATCTAACAAGAATATCGGTCTCATTCACCCGGAGAACCATTCAGATATACTTACTTCTCTCCCTTCTGAAGATCTCCAACGCCATTGGGAAGTTTTATGTTATGACGAGCACAGTCAACAGCGCCGACGCCAGTTGCTGATAGGCCCTTTGATGCCTTTGTGTCCGCCGAATTGACTGCAGTATGCCCTGAGCACGTACTTTTCTGTGATCGAGAAGACATAAGCTACCAAACTACAATTTGGAAACGAAGAGAATCTACCTCTTGCGGCTCATTAATTCTTTCTAGTAAATGAGCCTTGTACGCTTGCTCCTCAACAAAATACTGCCAGCCACGGTTTAGACTTGGATCTGCTGCATCACTTGACACCTTATAGCGTTTTAAGCGGAAGTTGGCATCGATAGCAACATATATTCCATAGAGCCAGCTTTGAACGGTTGCAAATTTAACATTAAATTCCAAAGATGAAGTAAGCACACACCTGACGGCCTCTGAAGCATTTTCCCAATCTTCAGGCAGATTTTTCCCGGGCTGCGGACACGCTGGACAGAGCACAGCACATTGGCCAGGCTCTGTTGCATCCACACCGGCTGGGTCATGCCCACGCCCCGCTCGTTTGAGTCCCCTTAGGTGGCGCCATTCGCGTACCATTCGCATGAACGGCTGATATCGATCCTTCAACGGGGATGAGCACAATATATTGTACAGACAGCAAACTCACTTACTCGAAGTGGTGCTGATCCCGTATTATCTGTGCGACGAGCAATGCTGTGATAAAATTCGAACGCAGATACTTTGGACTCAAATGAAAGCAGGTGGTACTGCTCTAAAACGGCAAATGTTGCCGCTGATTGCGGATCACGTACGGTTGATGGGAACCAGCTTGCACGTAAGAGTTGGATTGTTTTTGTTTGTGCAGACTCGCATTGACAGAAATCCAGTGCTATCTCGTGGATTGCGTGACAGTCGATGACAACGAAGTCGTCGTTGGACGCGGGAACAGGGTGGACGCATTCCTCGCCACTGTCGTGCCCGAGCTGCACACGTAATCCAAGTCCTTTCAAGGTGATACGATCAAAAAATAAACCGTTCCATTCCTGATACATCATCGATCAGAGCGGGTATTACTGATTCGGAGATGTAAATACCTTTATTCGATGCAAGGGATTGCGCGTATGGTTTGCTAACAAGCAAACTTGGCACCATAAAGTCGGGCCAAAGCAATCTTCGCACCGGTAGATGCCATCACTGCAGCGACATATGCCGCATTTGGGATCTGGACAACTACAGCCTCTGCCCTCAAGCCTTAGAAGTTCGTCAAGGAACATGATGTCTCGTTCGGGGAGCCACTGTAACAGTGGCTTGTCCTATCGGTAGGTGAACTCAGGTTAGAGGTATATAAATTGACAGTATTGCACGTACACTAGCATATTGTTTGCGTTTCGAAGGTTGCAGAGTCAGGGACTCTGACACTATGACGTGTTCTTCATCCACTTCCTCATCAACCGTAAAGTGGGTAATTTCGTCTTCAAATCCAGTGAACTGATAGTCAAATGACCCCGGTTGTGCATTCACCGGAGTCGGAGTTGTAATGGGTTCTGTAACGGGGATACCAATAAACTGATTCTTTGTGCGAACTGAACCATCAGGGGAAACCAGCCACGTTGTATTCTGGATCTGCTCAGTTGTAGTCGTCTCGGAAGCGTCTGGCTCGCTATTGAATTCCTCAAATATCGGATCCTTGCGCCGGCGTTTTGGTTGTGGTCTAGAAAACATTTCGCTGTATCGTGAGCTGCAGGTGTAAATGCAACAGTCTAGTGCATATGCTTTTGAAAGGATCAGGGCTTGTATTTATAGCAGTGGAACACAACCCAGCGACTCGGATATTTCGGTAAAATAATTAGTTAGCATCAAAGGGAGGGAGTGCGCTGCATCAGTACGGAAACACTCAGCACATAAGATAAGAGCTGCATTTGCCCACCTGATTCTCAAAATGTGCAAGATGCGTACAAGAAGCGTCGAGAACCATCCATGGAGAGCAGAATCCGTGATGCGCGAGGGACACGGACTCGATGCTCCGCTCACTGAGGAACGGCGATATCGATGCTAATTAGTCGGTATACTGTCTTGGGAATTGATTCACTTGCACTCGGGCGTGAGGGGGGGCAGAATATGTGGTCCACGAAGCACACAGACTGGGTGCTTTGTTCATTTAGAGACGGCGAAGCCATTTAGTCAGGCTGGTGTCGAAAAATGGCAACGCTAGTTAGTCAGTCTACTGTCTCAGTAATTGCTGTACTCACTTTATAGTCCCTTGAAACTTCCCCTTGAGCCTGACTCAGGTGGATAATTTCCGAGTCCGGAGAGTTGACGCCAGTTGAGATGTAATTGAGGTGTTCGAGTGGTGGCAATTAGGTGCGACCCCAGAAAGCTTGATTGGGTATTACCGAACAAGGAATATATGTACTTGTCTGGTCTGCTCTTCGCTTCACATATTCACCAGCATACTTATCTTGTCCGTGACTCCAACCCACTTCTGCGGATCCCAGCTGCGGCTTTTTGTATATAAATGCTCCCTTCACCCTTCAAACCTGCCAACATCTGTCCACTCCATCGGCATCAGCAGTTTTAACTATGTTGCTCCCCGCCAATGCACCAGGATCTCACATTCTTGCTGTTTCTGCGGTGAACAATGAGGTTCAACCTGGTGTTGGTAAGTACCGGTATCGTTGACATTACGCCTCCTTCTGACTTGTTTTATCTCAGATAACTTAGCGGCGCTGCTGGGTTCCCTGTCGCTCACTCCAGATAGTGCTTCTACGCTCATTACAGCTATCATCGGAGCTACCACCTCATCTACCACACCTCCCGCTAGCGTATCAGCCTCGGACGACTCTACTGCATCGGAAACTTCTATAGATGATTCTCCCGCTGCCACTGTGGCTCCCTCTTCCCCAACCATTATCACCACAGCGCCACCTGTTGATGCTGTTGTGCTTGTAGATGCCGCACATGAGGCTCCTGCTGTGCCCACACCCCCTAGCGAACGCTCAATCCTCGTTGCTGCCACTAATGCGGCTGCTGCAGCCGCCGCTCTTGACGCTAGCCTGGGTATTCCTGCTGATCCGCCTATTTCTATCGCTCCTAGTCCCCCTCCTGCTCCACAGATCTGGTCACAGGTTTACCGCGGTTTTACTTACGATGTTCCTCGCCCCGATGCAACTGGACCATTCTATTGTGTTACTGTCGGCACTCGTGTTGGTATTTTCAGCCCCTGGTGAGTTTTTCTCATGTGTTTCCATACAGAGTGTAATCTAATGTCTGACACCATTCTCAGGCAAGCTACCTCACCGTTCGTCACTGGTGTTACTCGCGCTTGCCAATCCCGTGTTCTGACTCTTGCACTGGGCATCACCCAATTCCACACAATCCTGGAGGCTGGGAACGTTGAGCTGATTGTCTGATTGTTCCTGTCCACTATTTTCTTGTAATGTACTTGCTAGACACTTTTCTGCTGCTCGAATGAATACAATATCTTGGTGACTGCTATGTCAACACATCACATGATTAACATCAGTGCATGCCCTCCGATATGTGAAACGTGCCCAATTCATACATCACTGTGCCCAGTTCATACGAATCAACGTGTGATCGAAAACGTGCCCAGTTCATACATCAATTGATGTGGTGAGCACCGATTCATACATCAATTTCATACATCAATTTCATACATCAATTTGCCGGTACCTACTGAAATTCATGCATCACACAGATAATGCATCGAACCGGATGTAACGTCTCAAAACCAGGAATGCGGGCTGACTATCACAATCATTCCTGGACATTAACACTATTACCCTGAGGTGCGCGCATCACACTCACTCACGTTATAGTAACGCAGCACACTTCGGTGATACCAAAGGTCAGTTCACACTGATTTTATTCTGTATACTACTCCATATTGAGCCTGTTGTTAGAATGGTGCGTCACTGGACAACAGAACAAAAGTCATATTTGAGGGACGCCAGGAAACATGTATCAGGCTTGAAAGAGAATATAGAGACTTACTGGATGGTAGAAATGATGACGGGCGTGGTTTGTACTGGTTTCGACCAAAGGTGGCCGGTGCGGAAGGAATTGTGGCCAGACATGGACCCGAATACCGCTTTGGCTCATGCACAGACTGTGCGGCTAAAGCAGGAGTATGCTGGCCTTCAGAATGTGAGTAGTACTTCAACATTGTATTGACTACTAATCTGATTCACTTGTAAACCAGAACATTCGGACGTATATGAATCAAAAGGTGTGGTCATCAAAATCCCGCAATCATACAACACCACATCGGCGCCGCTATGTCCGTTTTGAAGGGGTTCCTCTGAATAGGCAAAAGCGTAAATGATCGTACCTTATAATATACAATACACTATTCGCAAGCATTGGAAACTGAGCAGTAGATATCGAAACTTGTTTTGTATACATCTTGTTTTAAACACTTTATGAACGCTAGTATTTACTGTTCGTGAAGGTTCCCCCTCAGGCTTGTCTCAACTAAGAATGAGACGTTAGGCTTTTATTAATGTATGAGCTTATAAATCAACTTGAAGCCAGACAAGACGATGTATACAGTGCATCCCCAGCGAACTGAAAGACGTACCACAGTGAGCCACTAAAGGTGAGACATTGAGGGATGGATACAATAGTGCTTTACAATGATAGATAGACTTATGATGACGGATGAATACACTGAGGTGCTTACTGTACTACAGTATGTACGATATCTTGACAATACTATCACACAATCCTGTTCCGACTAAATACGGTAATTATCGCTTAAATCTCGCATGAAACTTGAATCCACTTCTAACACTGTAAAGGCGCCACTCTAAGTCTATTACTGCTGGCTCTGACATGGGTCGTCCCCGACTCCACCACACTCCTGAAGAAAAGGCTGCAGCAGCTCGAAATGCCCGGCGCAAGTATCTTGATGGGTAAGCTCAATATTTGCCTCCAGTTTCTGACTCACTTTTGAGTTGTAAACAGAAATCGGGAAAGCGTTAATGAAAAACAGCGAGAGAGATATCGGTTTCTCAAATCTCCAGACAAAAGGTATTATCATTGTATTGTCCATTGTCAGTATTATGGTTTGAATAACGCCCTGGTTTTCTTACAGTTTCAATGCGTCTCAACTTATGTCTTCGGTGGTCAATATCTCACCGATAACCAAACCACAGACCGTGCTAGCCAGAACAGCGTAGTGTTGCCGCAGCTCCAGCTGCTAGCCGGCTTTAGCCGAAGCCGGTAATCCGGCTAGTCGGACGATTTTGAAAGCCGGGCCGCGGCAAGTCACAGCTCGGTTAGTAACGACTTAGCCGTGGTTCTCAGCTCTCAGTCAGCTAGCTGAAATAAAAAACAATGAATATAAGACTATGTAGTTGTAGGCGTTATAGACATGGATCAGTAAGTATGAAATATCATACGTAGAGCAGAAAAAGTAGTAAAATATAACACCAATTATAACACGAAGATGACTTTACCAATATCGTCGCCGTCGAGTCCCGCAATCGCCCCCCCCCCCACGCACTTCCTGTTCGCTGGCGCCCTCAAATCCAACACGCACCTGGCCAAGCCCAAACCGGTCGTTATCCAATGCCTTCCCAATGCCTTCCTCCGTCCCACCACCGAATGACTCATCATTCCCTTCTGCAATGTTT
>MU268030.1:0-18987 GCA_021014935.1 Hygrophoropsis aurantiaca
CCTGAATAGAAGACTTCAAGCGAGGGATGTGAGGAATGTAGAGACCACACGGAATCGGTGTGGTATGTAAAAGTGTGTAGGCACCGTTGAGAGGAAAGAGACCATAATTTGACCGATGCTACATGAGTTCAATGTCAGGATAAATAAACGCTGATGTGCTTTGGAGGGAACTAACCATCAGCGGATCCAGTCAGAAGCTGGAAACATAGTAACAATAAGCATATATGCACTATATATCGCGCATATACTCACATATCTCGCGTCCTCAGATATCAAAATGGCACGAATATTGTCGGTATGACCGACAAGCTTGCCTGTGCGCTTACCCGACCGCGGATCCCACAACCTCACGACACGCTCAGGAGATCCGCTCGCAATAGCATGGCCAAACGGATCTGCAGCTATCGCATATACGGATGATTTGGGCGCGGTTGCGTCAGGCGGATTGAGGGTGATGAGTGGTTCAGGTGCAGGAGATGTTCGCGTTAGGTCCCATAGCTTGATGGTACGATCAAACGAGCCGGATGCGATCCAGTTCTGTTCACGGCTATTCTGGCGTTAGTACGAGGGTGTGTTCGGTTTCTTGACAGACCACGAACCAGTGTGCAAGACAGCGCGCGTAGTCTGCGTGGGACCCAATCTGCGATGGATCAGAGGGCTCGGCGGCGTGAGGATCCCACGCCTTAATGGTACCATCGGAAGAGGCGGATATTACTGCACAAATTAAAAATCATCAGACTGTGTGTATCAAATGTCACGAACCAGTTTGATTATAATTGGTCAGGAGGAGATCATTAACCCAGTCAGTATGTGTTTGGACACATTGCCGGAACTGGGCGGTCTGTAACGAAGTTTAGGATGAATAGTCAAGGTATACGCGCCAGGACTGAGGTAGGCTATTGACTTACCCTGTCCAGTCTGATATGGGGATCACTTTCCATTTCCCACCGACTTTCGAAGGGTATTTCCTGGCCGACGCTGCTCCTTCTTCTTCTGCCATTGTTAGTTTTCACATCACCAAGGATATCGCCATCTCGTCTTTCCTCCTCTTCGTCTACTTCATCGAGGATTTCATCCGCCATTCCCGTCATCAATTCCCACCTGTCTTTTCGTCCATGTACTAAGTTACTCTTCTGTTTCTTCCTCAGCGGCAATCCGAGATCCCATGACATGACCAAACCGTCTCTACCTCCCGTGTACAGAATTCCTTCTGGTACATTCCGTCCCTCCAACTGGGTAGTAGTATCGATTGCCAGGGACATCACACCGAGACGGTGTCTAGGATGGGTCTGTGTCCGTACGTCACCTTCATCCATAGTAATTCCAGCACCGTTTACTGGTACAATTAATGGACGTGTTGAGCTATGACGAGGCACGCCGACGGATGGTAGCTGGAGGAGTGGAACGGGCTCGGTGGGTGGCGGGATGACATATGAGACCCGCCGTCGGGAAGGTGCCATTGAGCGGGGCGGCACCCGATTGGCGCGTTGGGCTAGAGTGGCTTGTCGGTGCCGCAGACAGCGACGGGAGATTTGTCAGCCCTACGAGAGCGATGGCTGCGTCGTTGAGGTATGCGTTGGGATTTATGGCTCGGCAATTCATCGCCTAATCCAGTCGCGTGTTCCTGGAGCGCTTAATTTTATCTAATCTTATCTTCCTCATTTCGAAAATCATTCACAGTAGAGTCCTATACAGCGTGTATATTACACTGTATTTACTATTGATCAGAGTACCTGATCATTATCAGTCACGCGAATTGAAGGTACAACAACTTCATTAGCTTCTGACAATATCCAGAGAGGAATTCCTGGCACAATTTACTCCTTTCGAGTCCTTTCGTCGGCTTGTTTTTCAAACAAGTTTCCGGATCAATTGTGTAAAATGATGTCAATGTCTAAAGAGACTGCCGCTCAAGGTACTTTATATTGCGCTGCCAGTTTTTCGCTCACCTTCCGGTCACCTCCCCCACAGCGCTTTACAACTGTGGTGTTGAACAGTGGCGAACAACCTCAATGCCATGGTAAGCGATCCTGTCTCGGTCTTGGGTGACGTCTGGTGGAACATTGATTTGAAAGGCTATGACTCCATTGGCGATCGTGAGTTACCTGTCCAGTGATTCGGCGACAAAACTGAACTTTCTCCTTTCTGCAGCTGCACGGCTAGAAAGTGCAATGCGGGAGTTGCATTTTTTCCCAGACGTCATCAAAGCAGTTCGTTCTCGCCTGGCTAAAACGACCAACTTTCAAACTCTTGGGCACAGGGACGCCCGGGTTGATTGGACAATCATCTTTGCGCAATGAGAGAAACCTCTTTCTATTTCCGTGACCAGCTTTTTATCTAATCTTATCTTCCTCATTTCGAAAATTATTCACAGCAGAGCACAGACTCCTATACTGTATACTCACAATTTGGGCGCGTCAAAGTCGAATTCAGACACTGCATTTACTATTGATCAGAGTACCTGATCATTGTCAGACACACAAAGGGTACTTTACTTCCAGAGAGGAATTCCAACCTTTGGTGGGATTACAGTCTTTGTCTTATCCTGCATCAGGGATTGGGTCTCACCGTTGTATTGCGTTGTATTGCGTTATAAGCCATTGCAAGGTTATATAACGCTCTCGTAATTTCGGAAAAATGCAGCTACAAAGTCATATAATTGCTGACAACGGACAAACCCAATCCCTGATGTGAGGGTTTTACCGCCGCTTGTGAGGGAGTGGGCCTTGCGCAATTGCGTAATTTATTTGAAGTACTACGCTGTCCTGGATATTGATATGGCTGGGTCCTGGATGTATGTTCCGTTTTTATCTGGTTTAGAGAAGAGCGCGAAGTGCTGACTTTTATCAGTCGCAAACTTTAGGTTATGGAATTCGAGTTCATGGTAGACCAAGTTGTTGTTCCCACAGCAATCCCACAGTACTTTCCATGATTACTTGGCCCAGAATAACCAGGAAGCCAGTAAGTGGTGACCGATACCGATTAATACGGTGTTGCAGCTATATGCCGTATTGGCAGCAATGGCCGAGTCTAAATGACATGGACTAGCGGGTGGCCACTTGAAGTCCAGCGTGCTCATGAAGTCTGTGTCTGTGATTAGCATTATCTGATTACTGTGGAAAGATACTGACGATTTATTCATTATTAGACACTTGACCTCACCGATACAGTAAGTTGGGAAAGGAAGCCTCGATGGTATTTATGACGCTGACGATGGTAACTATCCAGTGACTGCTCTCACCGACGAGGAAGTTTCGCGAAACTCTACTATAGTAAGTTCATTGCCGCCGCCGCTCTGAATAGCCAGGCTAACATTGTCTTTAGCCGTCAGTTTAATAATAGTGTTCTCCATTTAAATGTGACTTAACATATCGCGGATGCAAGCCATCAAATGTGTTGCTGGCGCCACGCCGACCTGTTGGAAAATAAGCGGTCTGTTGTGAGTTTTCGATTTATGATGGCGTTGACTCGACATCCCATAGCTCTTGTTTGATGATGTGAATGATCTTGTCCGTGCATGCCAGTGGGCTAGTCCTCTTGGCCTGCACACCGCCCTCTGGCAAATACGACTCCAGGGATTGCAGTGGGGGTACAAATAATGGCATTACAATGCGGGTGCTGCGGTCGATACGATGCTCGTGCGCGCGGCGGAGGATTGATCAGTGTGAGTTTATCGATTCGCTTGTTAAGTTGGGACCGTCGTCCTCGCTCACAAAATGAGTCACTCCACGATGTCCGAAGGCGCGAAGTTCTGCAACTAGTTCAAGTCGATATTCAAACGTCTCGTGCCCGTGAGTGGTGCCAACGACCAGACGCAGCCCTGCGGTAAGCACTATCGTGCGTCCTGATTTCACTTTTCAATGATGGCTGCGTAGCACTGAGACCAGGACATCCTAATCTTAGGTATCCATGGGACGACCGCTGTCTTCCGCTTAAACGACTGGTAGACTGCTGAGTCAAGTAGCAATAGAGGGAATGGATGCTGTTTTGTTGCCTCGCTTTTGTGCTACTGTGATAGCTTCGATGACATAGCCCGGTCTGTGATTTCGGAAAGAAGCCAATAGCCGTTGTACGAATATGTAATATTAGACTCAACATTACATATTTCCGCGGAAGGATTTTTGAGAACCGGTTAGGAGTCTTCCTGGTCACGGTTAGCTGTGGGTTGTACATCGTGGGTTTGAGCGCCTATGGCACGCACCGTGCTATGCTAGCGAACCAATCATCACAGAGGTATGTAGGACGAGCGTCAGAGGAAAATTCGGAGGGTAAGGGTCCAAGCGTTTGATGAAGCGTATCCGATAGCTCATGATGTTTGCAAAACCGGTGCTCCACGCATGAACCAACCATGGAGAACTCACCAGGCACAACAACCGTGGCGCTTATCTGGAGAATCCAGACCTAAGATGGGCATGATGTTTTCCATGACGAGTAGCACGCGTGATCGGCGGGGCATATTCCATCACGGTTTCGTATGTCTCCTTCAGGCTCCATCAGCGAATATAGACGCCTATAAGGAACAACAGCCATAAATATGCATCTCATATGTCAGGTGGTGATCGTGGGATCGCGCGGTGAACGGACCAGTGATGAGTGCGGTTTATGCCAGTGGTGTGCCACGGGCGACAAGACGATACAAGTAGTCGACATCCGGAGGATTTAGGTACGAACTTTGGGCGCCAGGGGTCTGGTAGCGGTGTTATAAAAATGCTGAGCTTAGTAACGAGTCACAAGCGCCAAGGGGCCTATCGATGATAGATACTAAGAGAATGACCGATTCCTGGCATATTGAGTGGATTGTATGTTAGTTTCGGGAGAGGAGAATGCTTTTCATTATCGTTCCGTTAAGGGGGGGAATTAAGCATTTTGCGTTCTCGTCTTGGCAGATGGCCAAGAAAACCTCAAGCCAAGAAACTGCAATGAATATTGCCGAGATAAAACGGTTTCGTTGTACATTCAGCATGTCAGATAAGCCGCAAGTTTGCAACACGGACGATCAAGGCTAAATGCGTATCACCGGCAAGAACGCTCCATTGCTCGCGTCCTCACCTATGTTTGCTTGTCGGTAGCGAGAGGGAGACAAGTATAGATTGACTCACCCTACTTTTGGCGACACCTGTTTTGAACGATGTTCTCTTCGATGTAAGTACGTGCTGTTATGCCTCCGTAGCATCCCTCGTCTACTTTTCGATCGATCTGATGAATATTACTATTGTATGATGAATCAGATTCACCGAAGGCGGCCAGGTTTTCTTCCGTTACTGCGAAGCGAATTGAGATGCGCAGTGGAAGACCATTCTCGGGCGGAGTTTCGACGGAACCAGTTTACGGCGCGATTTTTCAAGGTCCGCGCTATTGTTCATTCTCGATTGACTTGTGCGTTCATTGATAATCCGTGTCTCCTAAACGGTGCCAAAACATAGTATCTTTCTTTGCGGTCAGTCTTTCTTTTGCATGGAGGGTGCTGCACCAATAAAAAAGACTTATTTTCAGCAAGCGAATAGATTGCATGGATTACGGCGTCATTTATTATGCTTCGCGTCAAGTTATTTTTGTTGCAGTTATAAATAGGTATACCAACACCCCAAAGGCATGAGGTTGAGGTCGGCATATCGCGGCAAAGGCCCTATATATAACAAGCCTCTTCAATGGTCGGAACCCCTTGTTGTCTCTCCCATCACCTTCTTCCCGTACACGTTAGGGCTCAAAGTTTTCCCAAACGTCTATCCCAGGGTAACAAACATCCGTTGCCTCCGCCAAATTTAGGATCATAGGCCCTCATAGCCTTCGTCTCATAACTCGTCCTTTTTCCTGCTCCACCATCTATCTCCAACTTTTATTCTCCCTTCAACGCAAGGGTAACATCGCCTAATCAACATGCGTTTGTCGTCGTTCTTTACTTCCCCACCTACGGTCTCCTCGACCCTCCTGGTCGCTGCCCTCTTCGCTTCCACCGCCAGTGCGCAGGATCGTACCACTGAACAAGGCGAGGCCCAGATATCAAGTGAGCACTTTTTCCCCTTTGTATTTCTATCTCGACTCGGAGAGGTGGCCTCGTGCGGACCAGGAGGTCGCGCCTTACCTTCGTTATCGCGAACGAGGGATAGTATAATTGGCAGGGTTGGATTCTTCCGTAACGATGCGGAGTTTTATCGGACCGCTGCTCCATCATTGCTCGTGCAGTGGTTGAAAACGCATCCGGTCGGCGTTGTGGCTGGCATTGGCGGCGGGCGTTCGTATCTGTTCGCCCAAATTTGAGAGGGTTGATAATGCGGAACAATATACCTCGATGGCGATGGTTAACTCCGGAAGTCTATCAGGCGCATTCGCTGCTCCACACGTCAGCGCGCAACTATGGGAACTCTTTCACCGCGTTCCTGGTCTACTTGTATTATCTCCTTTACTTCATGGAACATGCTGTTTTGATCTACCGGAGTTTGCAAGGGCCCGATGATGGCCGGAGATTTTTTTTCATTATTACCTGAAAACGAATACATCCTTCCGTTACTGATGTCTGCTCTTCCATTCAGGCGCGACCGAAGAATGCACACCCTATTACTATCCCCCCATGGCCTCGGCTGCTGGCAAATTTCCTACCGTTTGGGTCCCTGCAACAATCATCGCCAACGACACGAATGCTCAGGCCAAATACAACAGCATTCTAGGGCAGATCCCTAACATTCCGCCGAAAGGCACTCAACCCGCCTCTTTGGAGGGCGACTTTTCTAACTTCACTCCTTCGTACCCCGCAACCGACCCCGATTGTTGGTGGACTTATGACCAGTGTGTGACACCCAAGCTCGCTGGTCTTCCTCCCGATTTGGCCGGAGTCCCTGAGGTATGTTCTTTATTACCAGCGTTTTCCAGTCGGGAAAAATATTTATGTTTATTTCTTTCTCTTTATTTTTCAGCCGCAAACTTTGGGTTATGGCTTTGATGATGGACCGAACTGCTCGCACAATGCATTTTATGATTATTTATCCCAAAATAACCAGAAAGCCAGTAAGTCGCAGCTTAGTTTATCAATTTCAGCCAAAATATTTACCATACTGCGTTGCAGCTATGTTCTACATTGGTAGCAACGTCATGGATTGGCCTCTCGAGGCACAGCGTGCCCTTGCTGACGGTCATGAGATCTGTGTCCGTGAGTAATCCGTTGGATTTGTCGTCGCTGGAAAATACTAAATTACAGATCTTTAGACACCTGGTCTCATCGTTACAGTACGTTGTGATGGGAGAAGCGCTTTATTTTTTGACTGATTTATTCCTTTGCTTAGTGACTTCCTTGACTAACGAGGAAGTGTTCGCTGAGTTCTACTATAGTGAGTTTCCCTGTTTTGTCTGCATATATTAACATGCATGCTAATATTTCTCGCAGCTGTAAGTTTTATGAATGTCATCTCGCGGGTGAAACTGAGTCGCGTCGCAGATGCAAGCCATTAAGTTCGTCGTTGGTGTCACACCCACTTGCTGGAGGGTAGGTCATTTTGTGTCTTGGTTTTGCCACTGGTGCTCAAAAAATTCAGCCTCCCTTCGGTGATGTTGATGATCGTGTTCGTGCATTTGCTCATGCACTCGGCTTGCGCACCATCATCTGGCAATACGACTCCAACGACTGGAAAGCAGGTACTGGCAACATCACTGATGCCGATGTTGACGCCAACTACGAGGCTCTTATTGCTCGTGCTCAAAACGGAACGTTCGCCAATGTGAGCTCTCAAGATATTCGCTCATGTAAGACAAATCGCTAATTCTATCTATCCACTAGGCCGGAACTATCATGCTTACTCACGAATTGAACAACTTCACGATGTCTGAGGCCGTGAAGTTCTATGACCAGCTTAAGTCTGCGTTCAAGTACCTCGTACCCATGGGTGTTGCCATCAACCAGACGCAGCCATACGTGGAGACCAACTACTCTCTGCCTACCTTTGAAGAGTGTATGTGTTTGTATCGCTCGTTGCTGCTCGCTACTGACCTCTCCCGGATACAGACATCAGCGGAACCACCACTGTTTCGGGAGGCACTCCTCAATCAACCGGTGGTGCCGGACAGTCCAGCTCGACAGGCTCGGGCTCGGGCTCTTCTGGTGCGGGCAGAATCACGGTTGACGGGATGGGCGCAGTGACAGCAGCTGTTGCACTCGTCGGGGGTGTCATGTCGTTATTCGCGTAGATTTCAAACTGAAAGTTTCCTGGGTATCTGCGTCGATAGGTTCTTGACATTTTGGTTCATGTGACTTTGCATGATTTACATTTTCCCCACAATAGCACTGTTATCTTTTGTTCGCCTTCATTTCCATTAATCCTGCTATGATCTTGCTTGACCTGTCCCCGGTCTCCCGCCCCGTACAATACCACACTGTTGTCATGGACTCCATCTTGCCTCGGATTTCTAGTCGTCAGACTATCCACTGCCTGTCGTTGCGTATATATTCATAGACTGTTGAAGACAAACTTATCATCACTATTAGTTGACAACGCTGCGCTGTTTTTTCTTCACACCATATATCGTTTTGTTACCATACGAGTTATTTTTGAAAAGTTCCCTTGGTTGTTATGTTGCAGAATGTTGAATAAATCAAGAATAAATCACATTGTTCGTCAGAACGGAGTGACAAGGTGTAAATTCATGTGATTGACGCATCCCACTGTTATCAAGCCTTGTTCTTCCTGTGGACTGTATAGCAAAACTATTCTGATTTAGCCATCTTTCAAGACTCGGATAAACGTCCTTAACCTGTTGTTCAGATACTTACTATAAATCACTGTGCGTTGTAGAGCGGGAAGTTGAGACGAACCAAGATAAGAGGATTAACCTTCCATCCAAACGAGCACATCCCCAGCGCCAACACTAGCCCCTTCCTTTATACCTCTTCCAAAACCTTTCACTGTTCGCCCGATATTCTCTTCTCCAGCTGGGATATTAATCTCGGTTTTCATAGCTTCGAGGATGATAAGAACATCATCCGCACTCTGGATGACATCCCCTGGACGGCACTTGATCTTCCATATAGACGCAGACATGGACGATGTGACACTCGCCGAGCCTGACTCTGGATCTGGTCACTTTAAAACGGATTTAAGTTTGTAAACGATACCGATAACTCACCGCTTTCACCACCAAGTTCGACTTCAGCAGACTTGACTTCTTTCGTGGATTGCCACTCCCGTAAAAATCCGTTTTCCCTCCAAAGCACAAATAAATTAGTATGATCCCACCTGCGAGATCCAACGATGCCATACCGCGCTTCCTCTCGTGCAACACCTTCTCTTTGTCTCGCCGAAAACTCTTGAGTCTCGCTCTCTACGGACTTGATAAAGGCACTATATGCAGCCATGGAGAATGTCGACGACTCGATCTAAAGAGCGGTAGGTATAATGATACACGTGAACACAACGCTATACCTTGAATTGATAACGTCCAGCATCAAACTCTTTCTCGACCTATAGAAGACATTAATGCCAATCCGTCACTACCAAGGCCACAAAGATCAAACAACTGACCTCCAAATACATTTCTTCACTGATGGGCTCAAAGCAAACCTGGAAACGTCCATCGCCAGTCAGTTGTCTCTCGACTGATTTTCAAGTTGAATCTTCGTGACGGCACCTGATCAAATGCTTGAAGGAGCCATGGCTTATCTGGCTGGAAATTCGCCCCCTTTCCCCACGTCTGCCATGCAGGCAATGTTCGTCCGAACAGCTGATATCCTCCAGGTGAGACTACGGGATAAATAGCAGCTACGGGACCAGCCACACCCACAGCACCCTGCGAACTTGTAAGTTAGCAATCGACTTGAAAGGCAGCTAAGAATGTATTTTTACCCGAGGTGTATAGGTCCTCGATGGATTCATCTTTTGCCCTACGAGTCTACATCGTGGATCGATCTGATGCTCATCAGCATCGAAGCACATGGCATCTTGAAAGGGCGTACCGGAACGAGGAAGGGGCATGCGAGGTAGAAACCCACTCCGAATACGAGCTGGGGACAGCAATTATGGTATACATTGGTTGTTATTAACCCATATAACATACCCAGGGGGACGAAACCAACTTCTTCAACGCTTCATCAGAGCCGCCAGCGAGGCCATTATTCCGGGCAAGATAGTCAACATTGCTAGGCAGATAAACAGCTTTGGTTCGTGTGGTACTCATATAGCGTTTCAGAGCTTCATGACTCCATTTGTCGTCGAGGACGATCGGAAACGTGATCTTCCGTGCCGGAAAGTCAACTTCAGTCATCGAATCAGGGAGCGACTTTTCTGCCGCTACCAGTAAAGCAAGGACATCGCTTTGCGAAATCTGCGAAGGGTTATAATGAATCTATATCATGCGAGGGATTGCAATAAATGTAAGCGTTGGATAATGATGGTCGCTATGCTAAACCTACCATGGTAGATCTTATGCAAGGCGCAAATCCCCATATACCATCAGTGTTTGTCTTGCGAATTTCGGCCTCGAGAGCGTGGGCGCGCGCTCGCAGGAGGAAATCAAGTTGCATGGGGCCGTACTCAACCAAGATGGCGGAATCTCCTGCCTACAGGTGATAACATGAAGCGTTCAATACGCATGAAAGCTGCCAAAACTAGGCATACCTGACGAAAGGTTGTGGCAGGCCGTATACCATCTGACGTCAATTTGCAAAGTATCGACGGGAAGTACTTATCCTCGGCTTCAATGGAACTCCGCTCGTGACTAGGAACGGAGTGGCCACCAGCCATCGCAACCTTTACAGCTTCGAGCCACCGCATATTGTTCTCTTCAAAACGCTGGGCATCACTCCATGATATGCGTCTGAATTGTAAGGTATTTCCGGGGCTCAACTGACCGAGTTTCCAACTGAAAACCAACTTTCAACTTGGCGCAGGACTTAGTCAGTGTTATCTCACTTACCGTTCTGCAGAGGCTACTGTGCATAAACACACGTAACCACCCATATCAGGACCTTCTTGCGTCAAAATTACGGGCGTATCACCGTTGACATTGATAGTCCCTAGGGCATATCCATTATCCAAGATGTTGCTCGGGTGCGAACCACCCTGTCCGCCGTTTGTTCGTGCCCATTGGATTTGCTGGCTGCTTGGGTCCTTGCTCTCCAGTCTAATGCCCATACGGTTGCTAGAAGTGCTGATCTTCCAGGTAGTAGAGTAAAAACGTGCGTTTCCGTCTACAGTTAGGAATGCTTCGTCATCATGCGGACCAGGGAGAACATATATAACCCAGTCTTTGGGATAGGCCGGGATGAGAGATGTTGGAAGCGCGTGTGTTGTGGACAGGGTATCAAGGTCGATTTCGGTTGGTCCGCAATCTCCGAGAGTCAGTTGGTCCCCAGAAACTAAAGCCCTGCCCTATGTAGGGTTATACACGTGGATAGAATGCAGTGACGATCAAACGTACTTGATATCCTCCGAGTCCCATAGACGTTGATTTCGAGCCGATGTAATGCGGTATTTCGGGGAAACCTCCCCGAATAGCGAGATAGACTCTGAAGCCAGTGTTCCCTCCACCACCTCCGACTTCCAGTCTCCCATTAGCGGGAACTATCTGACGATTCCACATATCCACTTGGTCGCCATTTATCTTGACAACCACGGATTTCCCGGTGAGCGCGACAACGGTTGGTACGTGGAATCTAAACCTCAGTTCTGCCCCAGGGAGAGTAACTACCTCCAAGCCCTCTGTTTGTAAATCATTGCCCACTATGATGTTCGCAGCTGCGAATGCCTGAGGATCCATTGGACCGCTTCGAGGTATACCGAGTCCGACCTTACGTCCGGGTAGATCCTGAATTGTTGCTTCGATACCTCCGGATATGACAGTCAGCGCCCTGCGTAAGTTTCAATCATTATTTGCAAGGATGAGAGAAAGGAACTCATGCCTTGGAACAAACGGAAAAGTATCGAGAAATTTGGTGGTTGCGTTTCCTGCTAAGAAAGTTGGACTCTCGCAGATCGCATTGAGGTAACTTATATTGTTTGGCGGTCCGTGGATTTTGCATGACTGAAGAGTTTGAACAAGACGAGAAATAGCTTCCTCCCGCGATGAGCCAACCACCACTAACTTGCATAGCAATGGATCGAAAAATGGTGTGATCGTTGTTCCAGTGGAAACCTTAAATATTTATCAATATAGTGCAGCCAAGGGATAATGGATTATATACTCGCCCAATGATCGACACGTAGCCATTCCTGCTTCGGAATATCAACCAGCTGTAGAACACCAGGACTGGGCTTGAATTCCTCTGCTGGATTCTCGCTGTAGACACGCGCTTCGATAGCGTGGGTGTGTCCCATGGCAATATTGTTGTCATACATGACCTGGTACAAGGCCGAGTGCATTGGATCAAGGCCTCCGAGAGATGTTTCCTGTCGTGCGATACCTTGCTCGATCATCAGAGCAACAATGTCTACACCAGGATGAATTGCCTCTGTGATAGGATGCTCAACCTATACACTGTCAGTCTGTGTTCGCTATAATGCAAAACAGCGCACCTGTATGCGAGTGTTCATTTCTAGGAAGAAGAAATCCCCAGTGTCATCGTCTACGAGAAACTCGACAGTTCCTATTATGAAGAATATTAGAAATCATACCCAGCTCAAGAGCATAAAAATTTACCAGCGGATTCATACTTGATAGACTCACACAATCGAACGGCAGCCTCGCACATTCGTTTTCGAAGACCTAAGCCACAAAAACTGAAAATAAGATACAGCCGATGGTAGCCGAGGTACTACACACCCGGGTGTCGAGCAAAGAAAGGACTTGGAGTCTCCTCAATGATCTTCTGGTGCCTGCGTTGAACGCTACATTCTCGCTCGCCCATATGAGCGACATCACCCAAACCGTTTCCAAAAATCTTGAATGGGCGTTTATAACAGCAAAAATACCAAGGCGCATGCGTACCTGTACTTCTATATGTCGGGCAGACGGATAGTAGCGTTCGATAAATACATTATCATTCTGAAACAGGACCTAAGAATCTGATTGGTCAGTGCTAGGAGGCAGGAATGGAATTTTAAGACATCACGAACTTGAGCGCGCTGTTTGGTAGGTGCGAACCGGTCAAGAAGTTCAACCTCATTGTGACAGATAACTAAACCCATCCCTCCGCCTCCTGCTGTAGCCTTTAGCATGACCGGGAACCCAATATTTCGAGAGATGGCCAAAGCATCTTCTAGACTAGTAACAAGCCCTTTCGAGCCGGGGACAAGGTCCAAGCCAGCTCGCACCGCAATTGCTCTCGCCTTGTGCTTTAAGCCCATCGATTGGATAGTGTCAGGGCTGGGACCAAGCCAGATAATACCGGCATTGACTATCAAACGAGCAAAGTCAGTGTTTTCAGAGAGGAACCCGTATCCTGGGTGAACCATTGTGACATGATATTGGTGGCAAATTGCAAGGATAGTGTGCATAGAAAGATATGCCTTCGACTCGGAGTTACCCCTATCTGAATTCGATTCGACCTCAAGAAGAGCGGCGTAGTCTGCAAGGGCAACGTGAGGAGAAAGTGCATCGGAAGGTGTATATATTGCAACGGTTGATACCCCAAGGTGTTTTGCGGAGCGAATGATACGCACAGCTATTTCTCCTCGGTTAGCCACCAGTAGTTTGTGACGCGAAAAACTGTCGATGTCCACCATGCTCATTTACCTCGCTTGTCGAAGACAATAGTTGGATGAGTGGACAGATAGCCTTGTATCTTGAAAAGATACTCATAATAATGACGCAGAGCATATGCATGATAAGCCTCCCAGGTCATCTGCCAACGTATCCAAAAATATGCCGCGGCATAGGCCATCGCCAAATGAATCATTTGGCTGAGAAAACTTGCGTTGATTGGGTTGATGACCGTAAGAGCGCCATTCCAGTCAACTAATGGGAACTGTTGACAACGATAAGATGCCAAGTAAAAAGCCACGAATACATGCCTTTTGGAAAAAGCGGAATGAATGAATGGATTTTATTTAGCCAACTACGTCGCTAATACCATAATGGGATCAAAGGGAGAGCTCTGAGTCACGTGGGCTCTGAGTGCCATTTCAGAGTCACGTGACTATTGTTTATAACCGTGACCAGGTCACATGCGCGATCGCTAAGGAATTGAAGTCGCGTCGTTTGGAAGTTATATATTTATATTGCAAATGCTTCTTGCAAAGAGGTGTGGCACGCCGCACCAGCGTGTTTGGTCTTCCACCTTCTACGAGGCATACTCAATCTCGCTCTCTCAAAAACTACGACAGGTCAGTATGATAGCTGCTTAGAATCATACCAAAAGCACTCTTATGATACTTACCTGGTCATTGATGAGTTCAAGTTAGACATATGAGCCTCCCTCCAACACGATATTTCCAGGTGACTGGGTTCAGGGCCCATACAAACGGCATGCAAGTGACGATGCCCTGCCTGTAATGCGCTAACTCACCACAATCTGAATCACATCAGGTTCAAGCAGTGGGACGATAAGCCGCTCATTAGCGCGTTGATAGCAGATAGGTCGCAAGAAATGAGGCCAGCAGGGCCGGAATCATATCTGGAACTTGTTTTGGGTAATTCAGATATTATATTAATGCTATCGCGCTCATAACTCTGTGTACAGGGATTCTTCCTTGTGGAGCCTCTTACGTTCTCATGACTGAAAAGCAAATGGTAGCCTTCTCTGCACGACATCGTGAAAGGGTTCCAAATAAACATCCCGTGGAAGCAAGTTATTTTACGTCTCTTTCTCCGATCCGCTTCTTCTCTCTAGACGACCTCTCGAAAAAACTAGCAACCTACAAGCGGAAGGCGAACAGTAAACAGAGCGACTTAGACGATAGCCCTGCAAACCGAGGCTATGTGAAGATGAAAAATATCGTGGAACATCATCGCGATGACTTCGAGCACCAACGGTAAAACATTTGCGCTCAAGTCTGACCCTAATTCTAATCGGGCAACAGACTCCTGAGTAATCTGGTGCGAAAGACCATTGACCCACATAAGTTTAATACCGCAACATATGACTGGACGAGCAGCATTCGCGTTGTTTCATTTACTTCTACGACTTGGGCCCGAGACGGTAGACCTAGACATGAACGCCTCAAGGAACCAAAGCTTCTTGACGTTGGATGGACTGAAGTTATGTTGCCGGGCTACTTTGAAACCAATGATAATCCCCCGGAGACAGTTCATATGGCTTTCAAAACCGTCATCAAGAACGGTCAACCTGCGGTACATGTTCTTTATTATGAAATATGAGATCTCTCCTAATAACGAGCTACAGGAGTTCAAGTATGGAGAAACCAAACAAGACGCATCTCACGCTGAGGTCGCCGCGAAAGTGCGATCATTGTTTGAACATAATTCTCAGAAAAGCGGGGTCCCGTTACTCTTACTTGTTCACAATGAAGAAATCGCTCGTTCAGTTCTGAGCTATCTAGGGGTTGATGTTAGCTCGTACGTCTCTGGGATCAGACATTTGCTTTATGCTAGAGAGGTAAGCAATCCACTTGTAAGTTGTGGAATATAATCACCATGGTCCCTCAGAATCGATACATGCAACGAAACAGATCACGATCCCGTTCACCTCAACGCTCTGTCTCCGACAGACGATCTGAACGTTACCGCGACTACAATTCTCACTCTACTTTTAAGGCGGAAGAAACCGATGTCAAACCATCACCCTCTCAACTCTCCCAACATCGGTTTTCTGGCCCAAAACGTGACCATCATCCCATGGTCAAGGTTGAAGACGACGTGAAGCCAGACCTCCTGTCGCTCAAGACTGAAAATGACGTGAAGCCTAATCTTCGACCCCTATCACAGCCCTTGGCTCCAGGGTATTTTGTCGATGTCCAAGCACTTTGCCAGGCCTTGATGCAGAGTTCTGAAGTCGCAACTAGTATTCAACGCATGGCGCAAACTTTAGGGTTGCCCAGTGATGCAGATGGATGGTGTGCAGGCAACGATTGCCGGTAAGCCACAGACGAACCACATGATTACCACTCTGAAATCCAAATAATCATCTCAGCACCCTGCTGAACATATATGAATCTTTGTCGGACGGTGAGGCCATCGATGAACAACGTGAAAGGCGGCGTCAAGATGCAGCAACGAGGGCAGCTTCTCAAGCCATCCAGCCCGAGGGAGTTGATGCTCAAATCGAGTATGACCCAGATTTTGACCCCAATGACAACCAGGCGATGGAAGCATCTCAGTCGATATCGCGCCGCGATGTTCATGATGAAGATGATTGGGAGGATGACTATTGATTGGAACATATAAATATGAAGATGATAAATTACTAACGTGTTCTCAATGACTAGAGTCCAATGTATCTGCGTTTTGGTATGTTGGTATGTAATGCGGTTATGCTTCGTCTGAGTCATGGAATACTGTCCGCGACAATGGTGACAATGAGTCGACTCCCACACTATAGTTTCTTCGGTGCTTCCTCTCAAGGAGCGACACCATAGATCCGTCTGGGTTCACCAAAGAGTCTTCTTCGGCAAGAATGGCACCAGTTCGTCTATCTAATCGGAATGTGAGTCCGGCTAGTTTGTTGCTCATACTTTCCTCGTTATCATAAGGAAGGAGAAGCTCGCCAAACCCTGACCGGGATGTCAGGGATACTATGGCTGCAATCGAGCCAGGAGGACTGGTGAGCCATAAGTTGCGCCGGGTATGTCGGTGAATAACCTGAATGGTCATGCCAACGACTCCAATAATAATAAGGAGTGCGGATAGCAGATGTGCTGACAATGCCCTATAGCGGCAAAATTGAGAAATAGACATGTGTGGTGGTGTATGAGCTTACTCCACAAACAATCGGGGTATCGAAGAGGTCAACTGTGCGGGAAGAGTTTCATTCACCGGTAAGAAATATATCGACGCTGCAGCGAGCGCGAGATGTTGTGTCTGTGGAGAACTTCAGTGAGCACGGGATGTTCAGGTAGTAGATAGTCCCACTGACATAGACTGCAGTGGTGGCATTTGTGAAGCCTCCTGGTGCATCAAAAGTGGACTGTGGACCGCCTGGAAGTTGGGTTGCATATCGAAATATTGTCCCCGGAATACCAGAGCCTATCGCTGTAGCCCTTGCTTGAATAAAGGTATCATTACTGGCATCAAACGTCACTCTGCCAAAAAGATGAGCCCCAAGGAGCTAGCTGACTACACCATCATTCACGCACCCATTGTATGCTTGACCATTTAAAGGGCTTCCCGTGACGTTATTAGCAGGGACATAGGAAGATAACATAGTGACATTGCCAAGTGAGCCATTGTTCAAATTCATGGAGACCTCGGCATTATACACGCCGATAGTAGGTCGGCAGAACACTGCCGCGCCCTCAGGTTCGTTATTGGTGTTTAAGTGGAAAAACCAGAACATCACGGGTTGAAATGCAATGTCTTGCCCCGAGGCAGCACAGTTAGGAGTATTGATGACACCATATTGCTGCGATGCAACGGTGGAATTGAAAAGGACACTCGCAGCGCAGCCGGTAGATGATGTCGATGTTAGAGTAAAATCACTGTTTGCGAGTGGGTTAAGAACGACCGAGGCTGCGTTGGCGCAGTTGACTTTCGTTTGCACCCCCGTCGTGTTGATGGCTAACGAGCCGTTGAGATATGACTGGGGAGGTGCCTGTGCCGAGAATGTTAGGGGAATCAGATTAACCCTAAAGGACTTACGGAGAATTGAGCGGCTGTCCAGCCTCCACGGACAAACGGGGGGTCTGCTAGGTTGTTATAGACTAGATATGTGGAATTTAAACATTCTGTTGAATCTGTTTGCACACTGCTTACCGGCTGCATCAGCAAACTGATAAAAATATTTATCAGCAGAAATATGAGTGAGTGTAGCTAGACTCGCACCCCAGCTGACGCAAGAAAGGCGTTTAATTGATTGATCGTAGGAAGCAACCCAACACTGCGTTGGTTTAATGCAATAGCATCTAAAATCGTTTTGAGTTTGGTTGCAGAGCGAAAAGTGGACGAACTACCTGAAGTGTGTGGAACCTGGGTCACTTCGAGGAGTGAACCTGCGAATGGTTGGAGAAGTATGACGGATAGTGCTAATAGTGCAGATATATTGATGAGCCAATGTTTGTGTTTTAATGATATATATAAGGCGGCAAATCGGCTGAGCGCAAAGGAAATCAGCAAACTCAAATTAGATGGCCCCTTGAATATGCGCACTTGAGGGCGATCTGGGGTATGTGAAGTGTGGTCAGGCGTAATATCGGGCAAGGGTAGAGGGAAAACCCACGTAATCAAGCAGAATACTCTTCTCCGCTGTTGCTCTCCCTTCCGATAAGGTCACATAAGGCTATGAACCCTTCAATGGATCAACTCCTGCCGATATTCGGATAACTTACCTGATACCATCTTAACATCCAGTCCGCAACAGCCCAGAAAAACCCCAGCGGAGCCACCAGAAGGGTGGGGAAGAACGACTAAAAACCATTTAATGAACAAAGAGAAAGCGAACTTATAGATACCTACCGTCAAAAACTGCGTTGAGACGAAAGAAAATATATTCTTTTCTGGTACATAAAATCCTACAATGAAATCCGATTAGCGCCGTGAGTCCTCGGAAGTCCAAAATATCACAGTGAACCATTGTTAACAGTTGAATAATGCAGGGCTATTTCCAAAGCAATGCCGAATGCTATCATCAATGCGGATACCCCTCCCACAATCCAGAGGTTTGTTATCAGAGGTTCCTGCTCCAGCAATAAGTATCAATATAGAATTTCGCGGTCAATATGACCCACATAGCGTTCTGGACGATGTGCAGCAACGCCAGGTGTTGGGATGTGATGCACAGAGTCTTGAAATCGTGCAGAACGCGGAGACGGTCCAGACGGCGGGGTGGACGTCTCAGTCATGGTCGCAGATATGTATGGGAAGCGGCGAAGATGTAAGTAGAGGAGATTTGAAGGAAATTATTATGCTTCGTGAGCAATAAACGGCATAGCCTTGTGTCGTCACATATGTCATATG
>MU268031.1:0-18822 GCA_021014935.1 Hygrophoropsis aurantiaca
TATGTAAGTAAGTAACCGCCATTCACGGAACACGCATCATTTCCTTCAATGATCTGTGAGTTTATACTCGAATTCTCGACTCCTCCGACAGAATGTACACTTATCCGCGAAGAAAACACCTCGTTCTCATTGAAAGCTAGGCCACTGCAAGTTTAAGGAGAAATGGAGCAACTAGCGTGTTTTATTTAAACTGATAACGCCTTAGGCTTCGAGCGCCTGTTACTGCTCAGAAGGCCTTTGTCAAGTAAAGGAGTCAGCAGCCTCTCATCAGTCAGCGGATGGGTAAATGGGGAGTCGGTGAGAGATACGGAGAGCTGGCGTGTACAGTCAGCACCAACAGGAGAAGACAGCACGTAATAAGGAGCGAATAATTGTTTAGGTTGGTCCAAGAAAATCCAGAGCGCTATAAAAAGTGTCCTCTCTGCACATCCCGTTGCTGCACGCTAATCGTCCCCTTACCAGCCCACAATGCCTGCTCTAGCTCAACCTGCCAATGCAAGCCAGAAAATTCTCGTCTCGGGTGCGAACGGATACATCGCAATCTGGGTCGTACGCACTCTCCTCGAACGCGGGTACTCAGTTCGTAGTACCGTCCGTAGTGCAGACAAAGGGAAGCATCTGAAGGGTGTATTCAAAGATTACGGCGACAGACACGAAATTACAGTTATTCCCGACATTACAAAGGTAAGTTTGATATCTCTTATCTATTGTCATACGTTTAATGTTGTTTGAACCTCAGAAAGGAGCTTTTGATGAAGCGGTAAAAGATGTGGTTGCCGTCGAACATGTCGCATCGCCAGTAACTCTGCAAGCAGATGATCCATATGGTAACTAGCTTTCTATCCAATATTAGATGTGCTGCGGCCTTAGTCTCTTCGCAGAGCTTATAACTCCAGCAGTCAACGGCACGCTTAGCATTTTGCAAAGCATATTAGACCATGGGTTAGTGCATGATATCAAGGATTGTGATTGTCTTATTTCATGACTTGTTATTAGCATTTCAGTGAAGCGCGTCGTGATAACGTCGTCGTGTGCGGCTGTGGTCCGCGAGGATCCAGAACCTCTCGAGCTTAATGAAAGTGATTGGAACGAGCAGAGCCTTGAGATATTGGAAGAAGGAGGTCCAAGACTCACTGGTCTAGTTAAGTATAGGGCTTCGAAGACACTTGCCGAAAAAGGTGAATTTTGGTGACAAGTTATTACATATCTCTAATAACTTATCGTTTGCATAGCCGCTTGGAAGTTCTGGGAAGAAAACAAAGATCGTGTTGGATGGGATCTTGTTGTTATAAATCCACCATATGTAAGGTTTTATGTTATCGATAATTAAACCCATGATTGAAACGGCCTTCAACGTTCAGGTGTTTGGGGTAAGTCACATTACTGCGAGCATCAGTATATTCTGACCCTAATTCGCCATCGGTCACAATGACATAGCCCATAATTCACGAAGTAACGACACCCTCGTCTCTCAATGCATCCATGTTAGACTGGTACAACTACGTGGCTCACCCAACGCATAATTTCGAATCTCAAGAGTTCCTCGCTACCAGAGGCTCAAACTTCGTGGACGTCCGCGATCTCGCTGAAGCTCACACTCTAGCCCTAGAGAAGGAGGACGCCGGATCTAAGAGAATTATCGTCAGCGCAGGTAGCTGTCCCTCTTGCCACTCCATATCACATTGAACTAACATCATCTAGGCGTATGGAAGTGGCAAGATTTTAGTATGTCCTTGACGACATTCTCTCTACTTACTGTCTGACCCCGTTACTCCGAATTTAGTCGACGCTGCCAACGCGTTGTCTCCGCCACCAAAGCTTTCAAAACCTCTCCCAAAGGGAAATCCGGGCGCTGGATCATCCAATCCTGCTACGGTTCACATGGTTAGGTTCAATACAGACCGGGCAAAACAAATTTTTGGAATCAAATACCGGTCAATTAGTGACATCACGAAGGATGTATTGGCAGATTTTGAGTCGAAGCATTGGTGAAGGGCAACAGCATCTGCACAGTGGGCTAAGCGAGAGCTCAGACTTGAGGTCGTTACACCACCAATGGCCCACTGTGATTGGCTGAGGAGCTCTCAAGCGAGCTTGGTTTGAAGCTAACCCAAAAACGGCGCCAGAAAAGCTGCTTTAAAGCTGGGTTCATTTGTAGATGCAGGGTGCATATATCGGCACGGTCAAATTAGGCTTATGTTCGTGGGGTCTAGTACACACATGTCGTGTCATGCACTGACTGTAAAAGCTTGGGCAGACTACAGTGACCGTAAATCGTTTCCTATCTAAGGTTATCAACTTAAATGTTAGTTTGTCCTAGATCGACTATCATCTGTGTATAAGGCCTTAAGGTCTGCAAAGGAGACTAGCTTGTCTCATACATACGGCAAGACCACGTTGCATTATCGAGAGGGCCTTCCATGAAGAAATAGGCAGGAACTCAAATATGTCTGCTTCAATGTTTCGGTGTTGGAAACCGTCAACCAATATGTGTAAGGCACTTAGACTGTAATATTTCACGGCGTGCGATTCTCTGGTATGTCTGGACACCGTTGACAAGATCGTAGTGGTGGTTGTATAACTATTCTCATCCTTCAGCGTCCCAAATCCCTGGTATTTGGTGCGCAAGAAACTTTTCATCGGATTGTCACGACTGACGAACTCGACTTTTACATGAAATTGGCCCATTTGATTTCTAAGCTCAAAACATTTGGTCTCAAAGACTGCTCAAACACCCCCGCATGTAGATAAAATAGTCTGAAGAATATGTTTGTTCATTCTCGCTCGTCTCTGGCGGATATAATCCTCTGCGTGAACCGCTGTACCCCAATCATAGCTATTCAAATAAAAAATAAATAGGATGCGTTCATTCAAATCCCCGAGATGCATACAAATGGCAAGAAACCATACAGTATTTGACGTTCAGCCGTACCAACAACGGTTCTGTAGGTCGGATCAAAAAATCTTAATCAGGCTCATGCAATTACGATCGCAGTGTCACTCACATTCGCGATCAACACCCCAAACCATTCGCATAGTGAAATCAATCCGATGCACATCTACAGGCCAACGCCAGTGCCATTATCGTCGTCACGTACGAGTCCAATGCCCTTGACAGCCATACTCCGCCTGAGTCTATCCTCGTATCCGCGAGATACAATCCCGTCCACCTCGACGAGGGCCTTTTCCGCGCGACCCTGCGCCCCAGGGGAGATCGACTCAAAGCGCGGAATCTCAGCAGCCACGGAAGAAGAGCCAGCAGTGGGACCAGACGTGAGACTTGGGCACCTGTCCATATCGTACGCCGATTTCGGTCCAATAGGCAGCAGTCCTAATGTCTTCCCTCCCTTCCTGCCTTTCGTCAATTTCGCGGGTCGGGGTGCGGCTGTGTCCGGATACGACGGAAAGGGAAGCAAGGGTGGCGGTTTTGGAGACTGGAGTTTCTTTGTTTTGGACCTGGGCTTGGACTGGGACTTGGGGATCGAGTTTGGATCTGATTTGAGCTTTAGCGGTGTGTTGCTAACCCCAGTGTGGTCTCCGCAATTCGCTTTCATTCCGCGTTTCTTGGAAGGCAAGGGAAATAGTTCCGGGGAAAGTCCCTTCATGGAGTTCCCAAAACCACCTCCACCAATCTTCGGGCTCTCGACTATCCCCGCTGCAGAGACCAAACTCAGTGATGTGCTGACACCAGCGCCGACGAAGCCAAGTGATGCGCTTGCGGCGATGCGATCCAGCGCGGTGCTCGAGGGTAAAGGTGACGTGAAGTGGAGCGACGGAAGAGTAGGGTGTCTGTGTGTGTCTGCGAGTAGAGGGGAGGTAAAGAAGAGTGCGGATGCGAGAGGTGGGGACATCAAAAGCGGGGGACTCCGCGGGAGGACAGACGAGTCAACGCGCGACATGACTGGAGAATCCATACTCAGGAATTCAGGGGCATCAATGGATGCAAGAACAGAGGTGCTGATGAAAGGGGCTTGCACGGGG
The DNA here is from genome assembly GCA_021014935.1 of Hygrophoropsis aurantiaca. NCBI lineage: Eukaryota > Fungi > Basidiomycota > Agaricomycetes > Boletales > Hygrophoropsidaceae > Hygrophoropsis > Hygrophoropsis aurantiaca. The sequence continues at coordinate 3,982 of MU268031.1, forward strand.
AAATCATGACTGGCATCATCATGACCTGTGCTCCTCCTGGAAGGACGGCGTTTCGGGAGCCCTGCATATCTATCTGCACCCAATGATGAAAATAAGGATTCTAAATGTGTTTCCGCGCTAACATTACCTCCCGATTGCTTTCTGTTCTCGACGTGGGAGGTATCCATACTCCCCTGCTCGAGATCCCGTTTCTTGCCCCGGATCGTGTTCCAGAGCCAACTGGAGGTTTTAGCTGGAGAATGAGGCTTGTCGATTGGCCCATGAATCTCTTCGCTGTGAGCATATGGTATATCAATGGGTGTAAGCGATTTCCCAACGGGTGTCATGGTTGTACGATATGCACCGATAGAAGAAGCAGGACGGCGAAGTGGAGTATGTAGTCCACTCATCGGGGTGTATGTGCGATCAGGAGGTTGCAAAGTGAAGGAAAATGGGGCAGGGCTAATATTCGCACTTGGCAAGTCGACATTAACTTTTGCGTTGGCAGTAATGTTGACATTAGCGCTCGAATTGAACGACTGAGAAGAACCCGCGCGCCGGAGACTTTTAAGTCGATGTATACCATACACATCACCGTCATTACTGACCCCACCACGACGCGTAGGTGTTTCGTGTGGCTTGTTTGGTGGCCCTGTAAATGTTCTGCATTGCAAATTCCCATCTGCATCACTTGCAACGTCACTCCCGCATCCCTCACCTTCGCCATCGCCAAGACCATCGATGTCATCATCACCGAAGTGAACTGGGACATACTCCCGCCCTAATACCTCGTCTACCAACGGGGCTCGGTGAGACCGAAAGCTGAAGCGCTCAAAGATGCCGCGACGCGTCGCTTTAGGTTCCAATTCCAGACCAGACTTGGAGTGGGTGATAGACTTGTATTGAGGAGTGCGCTTGGCTTTAGGCTGGAGTTTGAACTTGGACTTAGACTTCGAATGGCGCTTCGATGTCAAGGGAGATCCGGAGTCTGCGGTCGTGTCCGTCGCAGGTAATTCTGAACGGGTGGGACAGCGGCTCTGTTCACGCAGAGGAGTGACGACGAATGGATCTCTTTCGCCATCGTGTTCAAGTTCCACCTCACGTTCGCACTTGCGTCCAATCTCGTCCTGACGGCCTGGCCCACGCTGACCTATGTATTTCGGGCCCACAAGGAATCCCTCCGGCTTCTCCTTGTTCGTGCGCTCGCCCTCTCCTATACCAGTCATTCCCGGTGAACGAACATGCGCGGTTAGCGCCTTATCATTCTTGGATAGTGCCGCCCTGGTATCGGAACCGCCCTCACCATCCCCATCGCGTGCCCTGCCTGATGATGCACTCTGCTCACGAATGCCCGACGACACGTTCCGCCCACGAGAGTCCCACGGTGACAGCTCGCGCTCGCGGCCGCGTGACCGAGAGGGCCAGAGCAGTGCCCGAGCACCAGGGTCGTACCGAGCACCGTGGATGGAGTATTTACTTGGGCTCCCTTCGCGTTGGTTGGGGTCAAAGCCGGGATTGGGGTGAAGATGAGAGTCGTTTTCCTGGTCGGAGCGAGATCCTCGATCAGATACGGAGGCGGAGGCGGAGGCAGCGGCGGACCCGAAAGAAAATAAGGAAACTTGTTCCATTCCCATTTCCCCATCCAGGCCCGAAGCTAAGTCTATGTTCAAGCCGGCGGTAGTGCTGTTCAAGTTCGGGTTCCCTCTTTCCTCATCTCGCCCATACCGTGAAGATTCCCCATCAGCATCCACGTCTTCCCCAGGCGCAGGGACATACTGTGGCCCAGGTTCAAACGACACGACACGACCCCTATTCCGACCATTTCCAAACCCAAGTCCGAGCGCAAACCTTCCATGTCTCCCATTCTCATTTCCGTTGGTGGCCATACCCTCATTTCGACCCAGCCCCGCACTGCCACTTTTGCTTCCTCTCCCACCCCAGCGATTCCGTCCACGACGATCACCCCCGCGCCGCCCCCAAATCCGGGCTGCCAAAATCCCAAGCGCTAGCCCCAACAGTGCAAACACAGGCGCGAGGTACTCTAGCTCGCGCGCATACGAAACGTGAGGATGAACCTTCTGCGTTTGTATATGCGCGCCTGGGGAGTTTGTGGAGTTTGAAGCAGGAGGGAGAGCGGTGACGTGGATCAAGGGAGCGTCCTCGTCCGCGTCGGAGTCCCAGTTCGAGGATGAGAACGAAGTTGAGGATGGCAGGGAAGGTAAGGATGTGAGAGTACGTGCCGAGGCAGATATGAGGGCCGGTACTGACATGGACATCAACGCAGTCGATGGTGTGGAGGCCGAGAATGGCGGGTAAGGCCACCAATAATCATATGTAGGCGAGCTTGGAAGGAGTGCCTGGCGCGCGTAGTGCGCAACGTTTGCACGATAGGGCAGGTGTCTGCCATGAATATCGACGTCAATGTTGCCATCATCATGTACGCCATGCCGAGCGTAATTAATATCGTAGTGACTGATAATCGGAAATCGAGGCGCTGGTTTTGATGCTGACTCTCGGGATGCTGCAGCAGTCGTAGTCATATTCGTAATTGTAGCCGTGGTGGTCGTTGTAGAGGTGGTGAGAACGGCCACAGCAACCATCGCGATGAAGCTCCCCTCCGAATGCAGATATGCGAGCAAGGATCCACTATGCACTCAGATGCCCACTGTGATCGGGCCCAAGGACCAGCAACGCGACACGAGACTCGACGCCGAGTGCTGAGAGGTCCGCGTAAGGCTTATCGTGCGCGAGGCCTGCGGCGATGAATGTCGAACGGCGAATGAGGTGGGAGGCAGGGGAGTACGAAAGCGCAGTGACGCCGGAGCGTGAGGTCTTGCGCCAAAAGGTCGTAGGGCGAACTGTGGATGGCGCAGCAAGTTAGTCAACTTAGTCGCATTTGAAGAGGATCATCAACCAGGGGGACGAGAAGTTAACCAGGAGGGGTGACTAGCAGTACGTCGCATATATAAAATGTGAAAGATGAGGAGAGTTGGAAAGAAGAGAATATCACATCGCATCATCAATCAATCAACACTCACATAAAGGAGGGGGTGGCCGAGCGAGCTCGTTTTTGTCTGCTATATTACTTGTTCCAGGCGCGAATGACGAAACCGCTCTACGCTGGAGCCTATTCCTCTTGAAAGTTAACGGAATTTGTTCGGTGAGACTCCCACTCGTATTCTCGCCGATGAACTCGAAGTCAAAATTCTCGACGGGCTTTTTCTTTCTCGCTAGGGCCGAACGCGTGGTGGGCCGGGAGGGGAAAGTCGTCTGGGTCGGAGGCGCAGATGCCGGGCGCTTTGGCAGCACGAGTGGTATTGGTACTGCAGCTCTATGGCTAGTTTGGGTTTGGTTCTTCAGTCGTACAGAAGCAGTAGAAGTGGCAGTAGGAGTAATGATACGGGGATTTACAGGTCTGCGGGCTTTGAACGTGTTTCGGGGCGGAGAAAGCAATGTTTCGTCGATTTCCGTCGAGGCCTCAGGTTCAGGTTCTTGGCCCCCCGTGCGTTCGGGTTCACGTGTATATCCAAATGCGCGTCCAATATTCTCGTCTGCTTCGACTTCTTCAACCTCACCTAGTTCTGGAAAAGTTGATTGAGATGCTGGCGCAGAGGAAGGGTATGGTGACGATGACTGCTCTGGTGTCTCAGGTTCAGGAGCCTCGAGGGTGATCATAACCGGGCGGCTGGTATATATCCCACCACTAGTCGAGAGATCATTCTGGCTACGACTGCGGCTGTAACGGGCGAGATTGAAATTGAAGTTGAGGCCAGATATTTGGAATGATCTGGGGGTCTGAGGATAGAACGGAGTAGGTGATAGGAGGACGGTGAGGTCTGTCATGTGCTGTACTGTGTTGTGTTGGATTGCGTTTTAAACTGGGTTCAAGGTTGGTTGATTGGGTTATCGATGGGAGCGAAAGAAAGACTGTTGATGCTGACGGGTGAGAACTCTAAGACAGCTGGTGAGAGTGTGAAATGAGGGTATAAAAGCGAGCATATACTTAGAATACGTACACATGAGTTGGTTTGGTAAACGCTTTACATAGTGTTGAATTGCGCAGACAAGGACATCTGACTTACGGAGTAACACTGGCTTGAATGAATAAGAGATTTTGCCGCTCGCACAAGTCACGGTGTACTTACTATGAAATCACAAGTTGAAGTCATCCATTTATGTCTAAGACAAGTTCATTCAACTTCTTCTAAGTAATCTCAGATATGCTATAAACGATATCATTCCACCAAGGTTCAGTTGAATTCCTCGGATAGTTCTAAATGCAGTGCTTTCATGATCGATTGATCAATCATCGTTGAGCGACAGTCAAACAACAGTCGAAGTGGCTTGTGAAAAGATAAACCGTTGTTGCCTCATATAGCATAGCACACATTACAGCCATCCTTTCGACTCGAAATCCACCAGCATATCTCTAGTCGTCTCAGAGATTGTGCGGTATTGAATTTCGAAAACCGTTTTGGCCCGATCCGTGTTGTACTGGAGCATGTGGACAGTGGCTGGATTAGCAGATTCAGAGCGAGGATTCCCCACTGGAAGAGGACGAGATAACTTAGGCGGTGGGGAGATCGTATTGGCTTCATCAACTGATATGCAATGTTAGGATCGTGATATGGTTATGAGTCTTATGGCAAACGAATGACTTACCAAAGTCTTGCCACTTCCAAGCACCTTCAAGTTCAAAAGTTATAATCGGGAATGCGCAATAAAATCAACATGCCTTACCAACACTGACAATGATTCTCTTCGAGCCCGCTGCTTCCCGTTCTAAAGACTGTACGTGAGCTTCGGCAAGGTCACGTACATCGACCCAGCCCCCGCTGCCTGTTGTTGCAAGGAATTCATTGGTGGCCCCACTCGACGTGGGACGCACAACATAGTTATACCATTCCACTGTGGAGACATTCAGAGCGGATGGACTGGCAGCTTCGTGGATCGTAGGCTGAGGTGATAAGGGTGAGATATTTTTCCGGTAGCACCGCACAAGCCTCACTGACACCAAAAACCTAAAGTTACAACACCATCAGAAAAGGAGAGAAAAGGTAAGACGATAGGAGATACATACATAGGGTGGATTGATGACGACAATGTCCCATTTGATCTTTGTCTGATTATCTTCCCAAAACTTCCATGCGGCTACAGTGTAATTGTATGAGAAAGCGTGGCAACCATCAAGGAAATTCTACCTTTCTCAGCCAGTGTTTTGGACGCTCTGTACTTCATTGGTCCCGTGAGCTGCGGGCCACCTCGCGCAAGAATCTCGAGGCATTGTTCGTTCCAATCACTCTCATCGAAGATTAATGGGGTGGGATCGTCATGGATGACGGCTGCAACTGAAGATGTAATCACGATACGTTGAATCGAAGTGCTGGTATTGGAGTAGTATCTACAACGTAGAAGGCTTTATATATTAGTTCGACTCACCCGTGATTGAGAACGCTCTGAAGCATTCCGACTGTACCCTTGACCGCGGGATTGATCAGTTCTACGGGAAAAGTGGTTTTAAGATCCAGCAGAAATGATGCGATGAGCAATACCATAGGGATCTTCTAAAGCTAAATCGACGGGAGATGCAACGTGTTCCACGGCGTGAACACCCTTGACCGCCTCGTCAAATGCACCCTCCTGTCAAACACAATGAGCTTTACGACCCAGGAGAGTTTGTGAGGAATATTAACTTTGGTAATGTCAGGGACGATGACAATCTCGTGCTTATCGCCATACTCGCTGAAGACTTTGCGCAAGTGTTCTGCTTTCGCGTCAGCTCGCACTGTACTGCGGACGGAGTAGCCTCGTTCAAGGAGAGTTCGGGCAACCCATATTCCAATGAACCCATTGGTCCCGGAGACATGTATTTTTCGGTTGGTGTCTGCAGGTTGGAAAGCGGGCATTTGAATCGTGGAGTCTGGTGTGACGAGCTGAGGGAGAATTGGGCATGAGTCCGTCATAAAAGTATAGAGTCAAACTCCCAAACTCCATTCCACAATGTGCGCAAGTTTCCGAGGATAGATTACGATCTTTGCTCCCATTTGTCTTTATGAAAGCACGCACGATAGATTGACATCCAGTTCGCATCCACTGCTCACCAAAGATCGCGATAAATAGATGTCATGATCATTTGAGTTACGAACAATATAACCAAAGATAAAAAGGCTCCGATGCGAACCGAATACTGCGGTATGATTTGGATGGCGATTTGGACTTCTATCGGTCCGTAAGTTCACGTGCATTACCGAGCACCGGGATCGAAATCTGTTGCACTTTCAAATCGAGTTCTTCAACTTCTTCTGAAAAGTAGAAGGTATCTGTTGAACCAGTGGTTCTTACAAAATTTCTTCTGGGAAGGAGGGAAATCGTCTTTTGTATGCCATAATCATAGTCACTGCGATGTTGAAAGGACAAGGGGTCCTGCAATTATCAAACTCCTTCGCGTAGACCATCATTGAAGCAGACATATTATCATTATGATAGGTATCCAGACAGTCATATAGACGCACCCATGTTTATCATACAGTCCCGCGGGAAAGACCTAATTAGTAATGAAAGGCGGACCACCAGTACCATGCGTCACGTTGGGGTGGGATCTATGGTCATTGTAGTCAGCCCAAGCTTTTACAGTCGCTGTATGATACCCTGCGCGTGCATTGGACTCGTGAATACAAAGCAAATTTGACCGTGTTGATGCATGCACCCTCTGCTACCCCATCACCAATGCTTCGACTCAAAATCTGCCAATACATCTTTCGTGATGTCACTGATTGACCGGTATTTGATCCCAAAAACTTGTTTTTCCCGGTCTGTATTGAACCTAATCAGGTGGACCGTAGCAGGATTAGATGATCCAGCGCCCGGATTTCCCGTCGGGAGAGGTTTTGAAAGCTTTGGTGGCGGGGACAACGCGTTGGCAGCGTCGACTAAATTCATTAGCAACAGGGTCAGACAGCAAGCAGAAGGAATGTCGTGGAAGGCATACTAAAATCTTGCCACTTAAATACGCCTAGATGATCTTAGTTCGATGCGATATATAGTGACAAGATGGATAGCTACCAGCGCTAACGATAATTCTCTTAGATCCGGCATCCTCCTTCTCTAGGGCTAGAGTGTGAGCTTCAGCGAGATCGCGGACGTCCACGAAGCTTGAGCCCCTGGTAGCGAGGAACTCTTTGGATGCGTCATTTGATGTAGAGTGAGCCACATACTTAATTGTACCAATCTAACATGGATACATTGAGCGACGGCGGTATTGTTACTTCGTGGATTACGGGCTATGCAACGGGTGAGCAATTTGTATCAGAATTCATTGATGTCGCACTAATGTGACTTACCCCAAACACCTAAAAAAACATCGAAAAACGTTTTGATCATGGGATTGATTGTCAGCAACGTAAAACCTTACATATGGTGAATTTGTAACAACAAGATCCCATCCAACACGATCTTTGTTTTCTTCCCAAAACTTCCAGACGGCTATGTGAATGATAAGTTATCAGAGATATCAATAACCTATTAGCAAAACCCACCTTTTTCGGCAAGTGTCTTCGAAGCCCTATATTTGACTATACCGGTGAGTCTTGGACCTCCTTCTTCCAATATCTCAAGGCCCTGCTCGTTCCAATCACTTTCATTAAGCTCGAGAGGTTCTGGATGGTCGCGGAACATAGCCGCACACGACGATATCACGACACGCTTTACTGAAGTGCTAATAACAAGTCAGGAAATAAGGTAATCACAATCCTTTAAATCATGCACTGACCCATAGTCTAGTATGCTTTGCAACATGCTAAGCGTGCCATTGACTGCTGGAGTTATAAGCTCTGTGGAGAGATTAGGACTGCAGCTTATATAATTAAGGAAAGAAGACTAGTTACCATATGGATCAACTGCTTGTACAGTTACTGGCGATGCAACATGTTCGATGGCAACGACATCTTTTACCGCCTCATCAAAAGCCCCTTTCTGAGGTTCAAACGACATTAAAGGACTATAGACGATAGATATTAAACCCTTTGTAATGTCGGGGCCCGGGGAATGACTGTAATTTCGTGTCTGTCGCCATACTCTTTGAATACACCCTTCAGATGTTTCCCTTTGTCTGCACTACGGACAGTACTACGAACTGAGTACCCGTGTTCGAGGAGAGTGTGTACGACCCAGATTGCGATATATCCGTTTGCACCCGAGACGAGAATTTTCTGGCTTGCATTGGCAGGTTGGGCTAGAGCAGGCATTGTGGGCTGGTGGGGGGACAATTAACGATACGATGGAGGGAGGACACGCTGTACGGTTGTATAGCGCTTTGAACCATGGGATCAACCTAAAACCGAATGTTTATGCACACCTTCTTACGTGCTGTCTTCTCCTGTTGGTGCCGATTGTACACGCCAGCTCTCTGCATCTCTCGCCAACTCCCCATTTACTCATCTGCTGACTGGTGAGAGGCTGCTGACTCCTTTACTTGACAAAGGGCCTTCTGAGCGGCGATAGGCGCTCGAAGGCGTTGACGTTTCTCTGACCTGGCTTTCAGCGAGAACATCATAGATGTTTTCAATGCAGATAAATATACCTCCTGTCGGAGGAGTCAAGAACTTGGGTGTAAACTCACAGGAAACAATGCATGTTTTGTGGATAGCCGCGGTGGCGGATCCTGGAAACGTTCTTGATCCAAGTTGTAGTCCAGACTTATGTATCAATACTGTAACCCGTGATGATTATAATACAGTAAATGCATTTGTAGTGCAAATGTAGCGGATGAAATTTTGAAACAGTTGCTGGAATAAGGCTGCAGGTTCCCACTGTGACGCGCGTCACATCTCCGTCATTGCATCCACCGCCATCGCCGAAGCCAAGCAAAGCCACTGCCTGCCAGCGTCATGCCATAGCCAGAATGGCTCCGAGTTTGAGGTAAGAGAAATGCAGCATAATAACCAGTGACCTCGGGGTTTCATCAGGTTTCATCCGTACATCAGTTAACTAGTCTTATACACTCAAACGAGCAAGTGACATACAACGAAGGATCTGTTTTGTCGCTGAATGTCGTCAATACTCTTTTTGGCGTTTGACATGCCCACTGGTCAGAGAAATTAGGCGGCCAGGGCCAGCTTGTAAATTGGGTCAGCGATATGAATGGTGATGCCTGACTTATTCTGATTCATTGGCCAACGATTAATTCAATGCCGCATGTTCAGGCATGTTCCTGCTGTCCAACAGCAGCCAATGGCTTGGTCCAATTGAATCTAATCTCCCCTGAACGATATGTAAACACATCATTCACACATCATTGTCAATATGTCTTCTCAATCTTCGATATCTCGGCAAATTGGTACGCCCGGCTTCAGAATCGAATTCCGGTCACATTGATCCGAGTCAGGATACAACATTATGTCCTCTCCAATTGGTGTTGGACATCTCTCCCACCAAATCATCTGGATTCCGAGCTTCCTACGTCTCTCTCAACTTCCTGATGCCCGAATCGGTGTACAAGTTGGAGAGGATTTCGTTCGACAAGAGTGATGCAAGCCTGGTGATCCAAGAGAGAAATGTCCCTGTTACAGGTGCGTTTCAAAGGTCTGGCCCTCGCCGACGCAATAGCTGAACAAGTTAATTCAGACAACAGCACACATTCTCTCGTCAACTTCCTCGAATTTGAAGATCCTAACCTGGACAGGGAAGAAGCAATTAATGGAATTCTAGGTATGTTTCTCGGGGGTCAAGTCCTGAGTCTGTCCGAGTCTTTGCGTACAAAGAGGATATTAACAGATGTTGGGCATTATATATACGTCAGAGAACGACTCGCCATATCCTGAAGTTCGTGCAGCAGTAGCAAATACGGATGATCCCCTGATGCCTGTCAATACAATTCGCGCGTGGACGATAGGTAAGTCATATTGCGTGTCCTCATTGCCAATCCCTCCATTCATCTTTTTCTCGTGTCCTACTCTTTCCACCATCCACAATCTTCCTGCGAACCGGGGCAATACCATCACTAGGAATGCTACTGGCCATCATCATTCCAGGGCTCAACCAATTTTTCTACCTGCGATACCCTGCACCGGTAATGTCAGCAACTGTCGGACAATTGATATCTTTCCCCTTGGGTCGCGCATGGGCACGATTCATCCCAGAATGGACGATATTCGGAGCCTCCATCAACACTGGGCCATTCACGATTAAGGAGCATGTTTTAGCTACTGTCATGGGCACGGTAGGATATCAGAGTACTTATGGGGTGGGTTCCTGTACAGTTTTGCTCTTCAGCCGGGGCGTCCATTGTATCTTTCATTGACTCTTTCCTTATAATCGCTGATAGACCGATGTCATCGCCGTTCAGAGGTTTGTATACCACCAGAATTTTAGTTTTGCTTGTAAGTGCATCACTCTGCTCAAAGTTCCGGTTGTACGAGTTAGGACTCTTTTCCTAGATCAATGGGCGATGGTCATGTCGACGCAGCTCATAGGGTTTTCCATGGGAGGCATGCTGCGTCGGTTTTTGGTTGAACCTGCATCTATGAGTGAGTGAAATTGAACATATATCCAATCCCGAACCATTTTTTTTATTGTGCTACTACTATAGTCTGGCCCAGTCAACTCGTCTTCTGTGCGCTCTTCAATACGCTCCACACTACCTGTTATTTTCGCGACGAGGATCAAAACAAAATGTCTCGCGAGCGATTTTTTGTCTATGTACTTATAGGCGGCTGTGTTTGGTACTTCGTCCCTGGCTACCTCTTCCAAGCACTCAGCTACTTTTCCTGGGTGTGCTGGATATTCCCCGACAATGTCGTTGTTAATCAGCTTTTTGGATATCAGAGTGGGCTCGGGATGAGCCTCCTGACGTTTGATTGGGTGCAGATCAGTTACATCGGTAGTCCTCTGGCGACACCGTGGTGGGCCGAAATGAATGTCCTAGCAGGATTCGTGATATTCTATTGGATCCTTACTCCGGTCCTTTACTACACGAATACCTGGTATGGCGCATATTTGCCACTATTGTCTCGGACCACTTTTGACAACAGAGGGGACTCCTATAACTTCAGCCACATCCTCACCCCCGATAACAGGCTGAATCTTTCGGCATACGAGAATTACAGTCCGTTATTCCTTTCAACGACTAACGCGATGTCATACGGCCTAACCTTCGCATCAATTACGTCGACGCTCATGCATGCAATTCTCTTCTATCGGAAACAAATATGGGCACATTTTCGTCGGTCTATGCAAGAACAAGCTGATATCCACGCGCAATTGATGTCGAAGTATCGGCAAGTCCCTGACTTGTGGTACATTTGTCTATTAGCTGTTACTGTCATCCTCGGTATTATATGCGTCGAGGTGTGGCCCACAGATTTCCCTGTGTGGGCATTGCTCTTTGCGATCTTCTTGGCAGTCATATATATGATCCCAATCGGCATGGTCGAAGCGATAACGAACCAGCAAGTTGCGCTTAACGTGTTGGCAGAGGTGATTGTGGGGTATACTCTTCCAGGACGACCTCTTGCTATGATGATGTTCAAAACTTGGGGCTTCATCACGATGACACAAGCCCTGCAGTTTGCATCAGACTTGAAACTTGGGCACTATATGAAGATCCCGCCGCGTACTATGTTTTTAGCGCAGGTTTCCGCGTCCGCGGTTTCGGCGACGGTCCAGCTTGGCGTGCAATCGTGGATGTTGAGCAACATCCCTGATATATGCTCCCTGCATCAAAAAAACGGGTTTATCTGTCCATTCACGTGGGCTTTTTCTAACGCATCTATCATTGTGAGTTTTAGTTCGTTTTGGGGGTTCTATGTGGGAAGGGGCTTTCTGAACGGAACCTTTCAGTGGGGTGTAATTGGTCCTCAACGCCAGTTCTCTGCAGGTCAACTATACAATAGCCTGCTCTGGTTTTTCGTCGCTGGAGCGGTATTTCCACTCATAACGTGGATGATCTCTATTAAATGGCCCAGCAGCTTTCTTCGTTATATCAAGTCTGTAAACGCTCATATATAGCAGATGTTTTCTTTCTTGCTCACAAGCTCTTGACCCTTTATCCTTAGTTTTCCTGTTATCTTCACGGGTACGGTTCTCATGCCGCCTGCAACAGCTCTCAACTTCGTCCCATGGGCCGTTGTCGGATTCATTTTTCAGTACATCATACGCCGACGCCATTTTTCATGGTGGGCGAAGTATAACTGTGAGTTTTCTTGGAGATTTCAGTCCACTGAATCGCTTCGCTGACGTTGCTCGACTTGGACAGATGTTCTGTCTGCAGCGCTTGACTGTGGTGTCGCCGTGGGCGTTCTCTTGATCTTCTTTCTCTTGCAACTTCCCAAAAACGGTGCCATTGGCGCCACGACTATTGCAACGTGGTGGGGAAACAATGTATTCCTAAACACAGCAGATGGCCGGGCAGAGGCATATCTTCCAATACCGGATGGTGGTACTTTTGGGTGAGCAGTTCATGGCCAGCATAATTGGCGCAAAGCACGACCATCTGATTTATATTTAGGCCTACAAAATGGTAATTAGAGGAGCTCGTTTGCTGACGAACATGGAATTCGGATGTGCATCCACAATTTTACAAGTAAATCACCACACAAGACGTGTAATGCTGTATATTTCTTACCAGTGTCCTGTAATGCGCAACTCGTGTTTAGTTACTCACGTACACCATGCCCATACTCCCCCATTTCAATTATGTTCAAGTTTGGCTTTTGCCTCAAGTGCTGTCTTCAGGCTCTTTTGAGCATCAAACCTGTTAATTCAATGATATCTGCTGATAGATGATGCACACCGATATCGATGAAGTCGTGGTACTGGTATAATCAAATAACAACCCAATAATAATCAAGGACAGGCAGACGGGATCTTTGTTGAATCGTACCCAGACGATCGAAAGCAATCTGGCTTCATTAATCATTACCGTACCTGCCAGTGATAAGTGCCATGACCGCGCCGCATAGTGATCTCCGCCATTTATTTATACCAACTTGAACAAAGTAGGAACATCTTGGGAATATCAACGTATTTAGGGGATATGCCCTCCAAACCGAATCAACGTCAGACCCAACGCTGACGAATGAGTTATCACGAGCAGCCGACAGGCTTACGCGTACAACCAATAGGGGATAGGAATACGACGCTCGTAAGATGGGATATAAAGGCGACCGAGAATCTGTACATGATTATCATCCCGTGAAATAAGTATCTGAAGTGAGCCAAATATCCTTTATACAAGCTATCACTCAGATTGACAGTGTTTTTTCAGGCATGACTGCTCCACGAACCATTTTTATCACAGGCGCTTCTTCTGGGATTGGCCTCGCTTCTGCGAAGCTTTTCTACGAGCAAGGCTGGAATGTCATTGCGACCATGCGTACTCCTGAAAAAGATACAGAACTTAAGACATTAGATTCTTCTCGAATCCTTGTGAATCGTCTTGATCTCCAGGATTATTCCTCGATCGAACCTGCCATCCGAGCGGGTATAGAGAAGTTTAAAACCATCAATCTTCTTCTCAACAACGCTGGCTATGGCCAAGGCGGGATTTTCGAATGCATACCTCGTGAATTGGTCCAGGAACAATTTGACGTCAATCTCTTTGGTGAGTGCTTATTTAAAGGTGTTGGATGTGAGCCGAAACAATTTTCTATAGGTCTCATGGATGTCACGCGTACCTTGCTTCCTCACTTTCGCGCAAACGGGTATGGAGGTGTCATCAATGTCTCCTCAGGCGCAGGTTTCTGGTCGCTTCCCATGTCTACGATGTACAATGCTTCGAAATTCGCACTGGAAGGATTTACGGAGGCGCTTTCGTACGAGCTCCAGTCGCAGAACGTCTTCGTCAAGTCTATTGTCCCGCACGGAGGTGTCACGCAGACTGATTTTGTTGATCGGTTCCATGGAACTTCTACCGCCATCGGCGAATCACCAAAGTCATATGATGAGTTCAAAGCTCGGATCGCGGCGTCGTACCAGAAAATGATAGCGGGTGCAAGTGTGTCCTCGCATGATGTTACGCAGACAATTTACGATGCAGCTACGGATGGAAAGGTGCAACTTAGGTACTTTATTGGGAACGACGCTCGCGGTTTCTTGAAGGCGCGGTATGAATCGCAATCCGATGAGGAGTATATGACGCTTATGCGCGCATATTTTGAGTAAATTAGAGGATGATCATGAAGATGAAGAATGGTGTAGTTCAGTCACGGCGTAGTTTATTTGAACTTTAGCTGTGCTCGGGAACTGCCGCGAGAAATTTTCAGAAGGAACTTGATCTTTCTTGGAATCGCCATTCAACTGGGCAATGATGGTGGACATATCACCACACTGAATGTTTGTCGAGAAAATCACCTATTCTTCGACCACTCGGATCTTTGAATCCAACGAGCGAGTTGACGAAAATGGTGGAAACCATTGTGCTTACAATTCATGCTCCAAAGGTCAAAAACTAAAGCGGACCCGTCCAAGACCACATGTTACATGTGTAGAACCGGCGCGGCCTTCCAAGTATTGTGCGCCCAATACCTATGACAGGAACCACAGGATCCCTGCAGTTCAACACAGAAATAAAAACTGGCCTTTGGCTTGAATAACCCCATCCCGGCTGTGACTGGACAAATGCAAACACTGTTTTGTCCTGCCCAGAGTTCTACTTGCACGATTCTCCCTTCTTTGTGGGATAACACAGCAGCTATTTCTTTAACCCTCATCCATATAGTCCAGTAATGCAGTAAGTTCGATCAGCTCAGACTTCAACGGAGACAACTGCTCATATGATAAATACTGATAGGACTGAAGCTTTGGCCTTGATTGAGGCTCCTGTATGTAAGTTCAATGTATCAACAACTAGTGTCGCTCAAAGTCCGA
>MU268032.1:0-15414 GCA_021014935.1 Hygrophoropsis aurantiaca
AGCCGATGTGTGGATGGGCCTCATGCTTAGAGCATTTCAACTTGGGCAACGTTTGTGGGGATAGAGTCCCTTTCGTTTGAATTTTTCGGCTACAGCATTGTCTTTCCACCTCTGACTGGGGTCTGAGGCTCCAGGAACTGTAGGAGCAAACATGATGCAAAACCACCACTGCCCGACGTTTATGTATGTCGTTTTATCACGTTCCAATAAAACTCGACGAATTTTATGATCTTGAGACTTGACGACCTGATGCAGCCAGTCGATGGTGCTTGCTTACTTATCCGGAGCATCAGCCGTTACTCTCCTCCTACAAGTTCTTCTTTTGTTGCTCGCTCGAAAGTTGCATACACGTCGTTTGGAGGGCTCCCAATCCATGTCGACCCAAGAAACTGGACTGAATGATTTGGTGTCTGAGCACAGAGATGTTTCGACTGAAAGGTTTGCCTTGGAGCAAGGCGGTCGTGTCATATACGGATACAAATGCGCCCGGTTTATTGGATGTTTGGCACTTTGGGGCCTTTCTGTTGAAACTTCGCTACCACGCGCCAAAGAAGATAGCCACGATCTTCGCCATCAACTCTGTTCCTCCGCCATGCAGTGCCATCAATTTGCGCTTTGTGTGACAACGGTGCGTAGACTACGCATTCGATAGAAGGTCCTGCCTCATATCATCTTAGGGATACACGTCTCTTCTAGGTTTCATCTCAATAACAGCCCGATCTCGATGGAGTAAACCAGCGTCTACCCATTTGAGTATCTTGCTTTTAGCGGTATTTGCCATCTTTGTTTCGCGCGATCTCTTTCCTTTGGCCACATTTACTACGCAACCAGAAGATATCGGAGAGGGATGGCTATTATGGGCGAAAATCATTATTTTGGCCATAGTCAGTGTT
Source organism: Hygrophoropsis aurantiaca (assembly GCA_021014935.1). Taxonomy (NCBI): domain Eukaryota; kingdom Fungi; phylum Basidiomycota; class Agaricomycetes; order Boletales; family Hygrophoropsidaceae; genus Hygrophoropsis; species Hygrophoropsis aurantiaca. Next base: position 894 of record MU268032.1, read on the forward strand.
GTGCTTCCATTGGTCACCCCTCGTCAATATACTCCATTCGATCCTACCGTGCGTGTGATGTTTTGTTATTCGGATAATTCTCATATTGTTTATAGGATCCAGCGAAGTCCCCTCACCCTGAACAAACGGCCTCGTGGTTATCAATGCTGTTGTACACTTGGGAGGATCCCATTGTTTATTTGGCGTATAAATCACCCCACTTGTCACATGAGCAGCTACCCCCAATGGCCGACCAAGATTACTCTAAAAATTTAGTCAAGAAGTCTTTCGTGGTAATTCTATATCTTTTCTTGTTGGACTATCAGCGTATATTGATAATGTTTCGGAAGCACCTTGACCCGTTTTCTGGCAGTAAGAGACGCCATTTATTCATTGGTCTCATGAAAGTATATCGTAAGCGTGTATCTATTGAGACTCCTGCGAGAAGCTGACTATTGACAGGTCTTGAATATACAATTATGGCGTTGATGACGTGTGCCCAGGCCTTCACAAATCTTGCGAGTCCTGTGGGTCTCAAGTATCTCCTTGAGTGAGTGTTTACCTGCGTATTCCTCTGGTCATCATTTACCGCCCATATGATGCGGCAGATATATAGAGACAGATGGTAAAGGTGCCATTATTCGCCCCTGGATTTGGATTGCTTGGCTATTCTTTGGCCCAATGGCAAATTCTATATCGTTCCAATGGTATATCTTTCTCGCCGTAGGTACATCACCGTATCGCTAGAGAAATCGCTACCTAACATCGGCTCCCAGACCCGTACTCTTGTGCGGACTGAAGGAACCATCATACAGCTTGTGTTCAGCCATTCGCTCCGTATTCGCATGAAAGCAGAGGGTCCCGACGACAAGAAGCAGGTCTCCGATGCTAACGTTACATCCTCACTGGATACAACGTTGATCGCTGGTTCAGACTCACCTGATGTTCAAGTAAGTACGGACGAAGGCACAGAAGACACTCTTCGTGCGAGCGAGGCTTCATCATTGGCGAAAAGAAAACAGAAAGCAGCTCAAATTAAGAAAGTGGGTGATGAGCGTGGGCCAAAATCCAATACAAGCAATCTCATCGGCAAAATAAACAACTTCGTCTCGTCGGATTTGAACAATATTACCGAAGGGCGATATTTTCTGATGCTTTGTATGGAACACCTCGTACACATATATAAAAGACTCACAAGTCGATTCTTTAGGTCTATATGCCCCCTTGGAAATATCTCTGAGCATATGGATTCTCTACGGCATCTTGGGCTGGAGCGCACTGGTTGGCTTGGCCACCATGGTGGTCTTATCTCCAATACCTGGGTACGTAGCCCGCAAGTTTCAAACAGTTCAAATCGAAAAAATGAAGAAGGTGTGTTAGTGATTAGTTTGACATTAACGATTCTAATGTCACGTATCTTAGACTGATGCTCGAGTACAAACTGTTACGGAAAGTGAGTCAAGTAACATCGTTCTATTCTCACTCGATGCTTAGATGGGTATAGCTATGAACGTTCTCCGCATGATTAAACTATTCGGCTGGGAACCTAAAATGGATAAGAAAATCACAGAGAAGCGTGAAGAAGAACTCGGTTGGGTCTGGAAGCAGAAGATTCTCGAAATAGCCAACAACAACTTAAAGTGAGTATTGGATTAAGGCATAGGGAGCCGTAGATAACACGACTATAGCTTCGTGATCCCCCTTTTTACAATGCTTTCGACATACGCCACCTACGTAGGTGCCATGAGTTCATCAATTCTATTCATAAATTAATTTACCCTCTATGGTAGACCATAGTTATGGGACAAAGCTTAAGTGGTATGGATGCCGATTCTAATATATTCATACTGTTCATCACTTCTTCTCCATAGCTGCGAAAGTATTTTCGTCTATATCTAGTAAGTTCTTTATCAATCGATATATACGTAACACTCTCAATGTCACAGTCTTCGACATATTGCGTGGACAACTATTTCAGGTCTTTTCGATGATCCCACGAATGGTACAAGGTATGGATCTTTAAAGAATCCATGTCAAACATCTGCTCAATAATATGTAGCCAAGGTATCCCTTGACCGATTGAACAATTTTCTGCTCGAAACCGAGTTGTTGGATGAGTTTTCCAAACCCGAGCAGGATGAACGTTTTTTTACGCAGCGCGAGGATCTGTCCGATACCATTGGCTTCCGAAATGCAGTTTTTTCTTGGTCCGATGACACTAATAGCGCATTGACCCCATCGAAACGCAGATTCACACTGAATATTGGCGAGGAACTCTTTTTCGAGCGAGGGCATATCAACCTTATTGTCGGACCAACTGGTTCCGGGAAGACTTCAGTGTTGATGGCACTTTTGGGTTAGTGTGCTGACTACGGTTTTGCACAAATCCATGATTCAATGTCTACGTTTTGTCCAGGCGAAATGCACTTCATTCCTTCGGATCCAACATCATGGTACGGGCTTCCTCGCAAGCAGGGAGTTGCTTACGCAGCACAGGAATCCTGGGTTCAAAACGAAACCATTCGTGTACGGATGATTCCGTTTTACTTAAATCAATTCTGATGCTTAATTGGTCCTTCTAGGACAACATTCTGTTCGGGGCACCCCATGATGAGGAACGATACCAGAAAGGTAGATTATACATCTTCTTGCCCATAAAACGTGGTTTCAATCTTATCTGTAGTGTTATATCAATGTGCGCTTGAGCGCGACTTGGCCTTGTTTGAAACTGGGGACCAAACGGAGGTCGGAGAGAAAGGCTTGACTCTCAGGTAGTTGATTTACTTTTTGCGGCCATATCACACTATACTGATGTCAGCCTGAATTACTGAAGCGGGGGTCAAAAGGTATGCCGCATTTTGACTATTTAGACTTTCATTCTGATTTCGGGCAGGCGCGAGTCACGCTTGCGCGGGCAATATATTCTTCTGCTCAAATCTTGTTGTTGGACGATGTAAGCAACAGCTTTCACAGTGTCTCATTGTGTTGACGGCTTATAAGATTCTTGCTGCACTCGATGTGCACACCTCGAAATGGATTGTAAACAAATGTCTAGCTGGAGATCTTGTCCAAGGCCGAACTGTCCTGCTGGTGGTGAGTGCAACGAGGATTGAAATTTGTATGTGCTTTTACGTTCCTGCAGACACATAACGTGGCGATGGCCAGCTCCGTGGCCCATTTTATGGTTTCGCTTGGTGCAAACGGGCGTGTCGTCAGTCATGGGTCTATTTCCGAAGTCATCAACCAAGATGACAAATTAGCTGCCGAGATGGCCAAGGACCAGGAGATTGTGGACCGTGAATCGGAAACTGTTGAAGCTGGTGACGCTCTGGTTAAAACTGATGTAAAAGCAGATGGCAAACTTGTCGTTGCAGAAGAGATATTAGTCGGAACAGTGAGTTGGCCTGCCTGTAAGTTATTTCCGGTTTTCTTCGGATAGTTTGCAAATACTTATGATTGACATCGTTAGTCAAGCTTTATCTTGTTAGCTTGGGAGGCAATTATCCCCTCCTCTTTTCGATCATATTTGTTAGCCTCATAGGTTTGACCGGTTTGGTGAATGCCATACAAACCTGGTTTTTGGGTTACTGGGCTTCTCAGTACACACTCCAGCCAGCATCGGAAGTGAAGGTCCCCTTGTGAGTCTCAGTCAATTTATTTCGAGGAAAAACTGAAAAATACAATCTCCAGTTATTTATCTGTATATGCGCTGCTGCTTGTATTTGGTTGCGTAGTATATTCCACTGGCTACATTCTGTATATCTACGGAACAATGAGAGCATCGCGAAAAATCCATAGACGACTCATTCAGTCTGTCTTGGGAACCACCCTCAGGTATGTTTCGTCCGTCTTCAGGTCGATTTTTAGCTTAGTACATTGTTAATAGATGGCTCGATATCACCCCCACCTCGCGTGTAATCACGCGATGCACCCAAGATATGCAAGCTAGTACGTGATGCCTATATTTTATTTCAACATATCTTTCATTATCATACAGTCGATAAAGAATTGCCTCAGTGTATTGGACTCATGGTTGAGTTGACTGTAGCGATCCTCATTAGACTCGGAGCCATTGTCCTCATGACGCCTGCCTTTCTGCTTCCCGGGATGATTGTCGGAGTAGTAGGCGGATTTGTGGGGAGAACATACATGAAAGCGCAGCTCTCAGTGAAACGAGAAATGAGTAATGCCAAGGCTCCAGTTTTGGGGCATTTTGGAGCAGCTATTACAGGATTAAGTAGGTTGTATATATTATCGGGAGCCTTTATCCTGAACGTCCTTCAGCTTCTGTCAGAGCGTATGGTGCACAAGAGGCTTTCAAACAAGAATCATTGACTCGGATTGACCGCTACACAAAATGTGCACGTATGTTTTATAATCTCAATCGGTATGCAACGCTTTCCTTGGTTTTGTTTCCCCATTATCAACGTACAATGTTTTACAGCTGGTTGTCAATACGCTTGGACGTGATCAGCGCTTTGTTTACATCCAGTCTTGCTGCGTATCTTGTATACGGCAATAGTGCATTAAATGCATCCGACATTGGATTCTCGCTCAGTATGGCTAGTACGTATTGCTACGACATATCTCAACTACTTCTTACTGGTAAACACACAGTTGTCTTTAGCTCGCTGATTTTGTGGTGGGTTCGGGCTCTGAACGACGTAGAAGTCAGCGGTAAGGACATCAACTCCGCCATTTCTGACTCTGACCATCCTTATTTTATCTGCAGGAAACAGGCACGTACTGTTGTTATGCTCCGAAGGTTTTTCTTATCCAGCAATGTTAGTCTTGAGCGGCTTGACGGGTACATAAAGATAGAACAAGAGCCGAAACCAACAGAGGGTGGTCAGCCACCTGCATATTGGCCTTCTAGTGGTGATTTGCGAGTTGAGAATTTGAGCGCTCGATATTCCTCGGTAAGCTCGCGTGTGACTATCGTTCAGGCTATGAAGTAACCCATTTGAGTTTACAGGATGGTCCAAGAGTCTTGCACGACTTATCGTTCCATGTTGCCTCTGGCGAACGTGTCGGTATAGGTATGTGATGTCACCTCGCGACTGTGAGTCGTATGTACCGATCAACTTTTAGTGGGACGTACGGGCAGTGGCAAAGTAAGGATGAGAGAGTGGAGATAGTTTTGGCACTGACTGTCAGACAGAGCTCTCTAACACTCTCGTTGCTTCGTTGCATCGCCACGGAAGGCAATATCTACTATGATGGCATCCCCACTAGCTCCATTAACTTAGAAATTTTGCGCTCAAACATCACCATCATCCCGCAAGTGGTGAGTTTGAGTCTCGACCGTTATTTCGGAGCTGGTGACACATAGTCCCATAGCCGGAGTTACTCACTGGAACCCTCCGCCAAAATCTGGATCCTTTCGACCAACACGACGATGCGACGTTGAACAATGCGTTGCGGTCAGCGGGGCTCTTCGAATTGCATAACGATGACGATGGTGGTAGACTGACGCTAGAGAGTGGTGTCGCCAGTGGAGGACGCAACTTATCAGTCGGCCAACGACAAATTTTGGCTCTCGCGAGAGCCATGGTGCGCGGGAGTAAACTGTTGATCTTGGACGAAGGTTCGTGGACGTCGCCCAAACCTCAATCTTTGCGAACTGAACTTGGGAATTAGCTACTTCTGCGATAGGTAATCCTCCAGTTATTTCCTAAAGCACGGCAATCTGACCGATTCTCCAGATTACAAGACTGATACGCTCATACAATCTTCGCTGCGGAACGAGCTGAAGGATGTAACGCAGATCATTGTTGCGCATCGTTTGCAGACAATCATGGACGCGGACAAAATCGTAAGTGCCGCAATTTTTCTTCCTGCATGCCGCCTGACCCCCGTGTTGAAGATGGTGCTTGACGCTGGCAAGCTTGTAAGGGCTTTTTTCATTCATTGACGCGATACTTGCTCATCAAAGCGTACAGGTGGAGTTCGGAAGCCCTGCTGAATTACTGGAGAACGATAAGGGAATGTTACGCGCACTTGTGGACGACAGCGCCGATAAAGGCGCGCTCTATGAGATGGCAGCAGGGAAACAAGTGTGATGTTGTCCTGTTCATCATGTTCGTCGCGTAAGGAATAAAATTCCGCTCTTCTGGGTTTAGACGACAAAAACTCCGAACACGTCACACATACACGACCAGAACATCACTGGCTGCGAAAACAACAGGCTCGCCAAAGGAGGCAAAATAGTATTGTTAACTTATTGTTGAGGTACATTGGCCCATATGCGCCTGCGAGGTGGTGCTGGGAGGATACCGATGGGACATCTTCATTTAATGGCCAAGTATGCATTGCTCATGTTAGCGCTGGAGGCTCTGCGCAGAAGGTTCCTGAGTGCAGTGTGCTATGACCGACTTGTGCATCCCCACCATCGTAGACGTCAGTTTCGGGTTGACAGACAGCATCTAAAGGACAGTTAATACTTGTCGTTCCGATATATAGCTCAATACATATGTATCAATGATGTACTCACCTAAACGTATCAGACTCGGTTTAGCTTGGCTCCTTCTCGCAGAAGATGCAGCCGTTGACAGCCGTGCATTTTTTTTTCGAGCCCTCAGTTCTGTTTGTAACGCATACACCGTATGTTGATAGTGTGTCGATGATATTGTAAATACACTGGTGGATATTGATACATCGACGTGAACTACTCACCTTTCTGTGTTTGAATCAATGCTAACGCCTCGTATTCCTTGTCAAGTTTTCGTTGCTCGACCTTCTTTGCACAGCTCTTCTCGTGCGTCTTCAGCCCTCTGGGTTTGAATAGCTTATCGCAATATTGGCAAATTCTCAGATCTGATCCCGACGAAGAGTCTGAGCTTTGAGAGTGGCTATCAGATGTGTCATGGAGTGTCTGCCGAAATTTATGGATTTGAACACTGACAGCCCCATGGGGACTGTTCGCTTGCTCATTCGTCAGATTGAACCCCGGTGATCGTCTCACCCGAGGGTACTTACCCGGCAAACAACTGGTAAGGATTGTTTCTCAAGCTTGGTATCTCTTCCGCTTGACCCATCAACCACGTTCAGTTTCAATTTGTGTTTACCATCACAGATACAAGTGGCGTTTTCTTTCATTCATCATGACTTCCCGCAGCTCACATATGATTGCCAGAATTAACGAAGATACAACGTACCCAGTGCTGGTGAAATAACAATGTCCACAGGTGAGCGATTACGCCATCAAGTTGTCACAAGGAATACTCATCGTATCCCAGATATTTGGAACAGTGTCCCCCTTCCTTCTCTTGACAGGTTCGAGAATGCTGTTAGAGTGTCCCGTTTAGAGACACTTTCTGACACTTGCTGGTGGATAGCATATTCAAGATGACCCTTGCATACAATATAGATAAGCACCCTGCGAAGGTCGCACTCGTAATGGGGGTGTACAAAGACGATGACAACTGCCCATGGGTGTTACCCGTCATCAAAAAGGTGCACACTCAGTCTCTCAGATGTATAATAATATCATTTAATTGCTTATTTTCGTGGTGATAGGCTACCCACATCCTTTTAAGTAACCCAGACCTCGATCACGAGTACCTCCCTGTAAGAGGATTACCGGAATTTACGGACGCTGCTGCGAAACTCATGTTTGGTCCTACCTCGCCTGCCCTCGTCGACGGGCGTGTGGTGACAACGCAAACACTCTCTGGCACAGGCGCCAACCACATGGGTGCCCTCTTCCTCAACAGATTTTATCCTTGGGTTGGCACGAAGCAAATCTATTTGAGTGATCCTACTTGGCGTTAGCTATTTTCACTAGCGATCCATTATAGATGAACTAATCACGGGAGTAGCAAACTTTTATGCAATTGTCAAGAATGTTGGCATCGAACCGCTGACATATCCATACTACGACCCGAAAAATATTGCATTAGATTTCGACGGGTTCCTCGGAACGTTGCAAACTGCTCCACGGGGCTCAGTGTTCCTCTTCCAAGCATGCGCTCACAATCCTACAGGAATTGATCCGACGGCGGATCAGTGGAAACAGATCGCAGAAGTCGTCATCAACAGGAATCACTTCGCTTTTTTTGACTGCGCCTATCAAGGTCTCGCAAGTGGAGACCTCGACAAAGACGCTTGGGCAGTCAGGTATTTCGTGGAAAAGAATATACCGCTGCTCGTGTGTCAGGTACGTCTTGCACCATGTGAAAATATGTGATGGGGTGGGATTATCTGAGGTGTTGATTTGACAGAGTTTCGCAAAGAACGCTGGGTTGTACGGGGAACGTGTAGGAGCCCTGCACATCGTTCTCTCGAACAAAGATGCTGCAACTCAGGTTAGGGGTCAACTTGCAGTGTTACAGCGGAGTGAGATAAGCAGTCCACCCAGCCACGGTGCACGCTTGGTGATGCCAGCTCACAGGTTCTCCGTGTTCGGTCAGCTAATGAACCCGGATTTCAGGTCTCGCTCATCCTTACGAGCGCCGACCTATTCAATGAGTGGACTCACGATATAAAGACCATGAGGAGCCGCTTGATTGCCATGCGCAAAGAACTTCACAGGTTATTGACCGAGGAGTTCCATACACCGGGAAATTGGGAACACATTGTCAATCAGGTTGGCATGTACTGGTGAGTTGACCGATCATTCGGAAATGTGCATCTCGTGCACGTTGGGCTCATACAAGGGAATCAGTTACACCGGTCTCAACCCAGATCAATCAAAAGCACTCACTGACAAGGCACACATCTATCTGTTGGACACTGGGAGGATATCGATCCCAGGGCTTAATAGCAAGAACATACGGTACTGTGCAGAAAACCTTGATAAGACCGCGCGAGGAGAGTTATAGTCACTTTTATTTTCTGGGCCAATGTTTTCATGCTATGTACAAGCGAAACAGCGATATTAGGGTATTTCTGTTCCAGTACACATCTACTTTGTTCCTCATTGAGTGAGCATTCCAGGGAATTAAAAGGAAGATTCAGCACATCTCTATGCCGAAGCTTGCTGCTCGCGTGCCTGGGGATCGGCGTTGGGAACCAGCCCGATGCGAAACGCGCCGAAAAGTGCGGCAATAGAGCGTTTTTGAAGCTCGAAGAACACAAAATTTGGGTGGTAACGTCAAGAAATCGAACGTGGCTTTGCCGTATCGGATATGCATCAGCTGTGGGGCAGAGTGAGGTCAAAAACAATAAACGAAACGTAAGCAGTGCCTCAGAACTCCGATATGATACAGTTTGTCGACTGACTGGAGAAAGCCCGCCAATTATAAATGAGGATGCTGACTTGATTGCCAGTCTGGCTTAACTTATTACAGGATAGATTAAAGTTAGACCCCCCGTCTTGTGTTCGTCTTTGTTGAAAGTTATTCGGCTGCCAGAGTGCTGCCACCGGCAGTGACATTGTTTGCTACAACATGTAGTCCATTTCATTTCTCGCTTCAAATTGTTCGTCTTGTGTTTGTCGTTGTTCGGCTTCTAGTGACACCGTTTAACAGGTCAGGTTGGCACAAGTTGAGAAAATCAGAAACGTCGAACGAGATGAGGTTAGTCCATTTCATTTCCCGCTTGTTCGTCGACAAAGTTCAAGTTACTACAGTAATAATGGTTGACCGTACGATATATACGATACAGTCCATTACCTGTCATAAACTCAATGAAAACGAAGACTGGGTTCCTTCGCCTATGAGACAGCTATTGATAGGCTGCCCGATGTAAGCTGGTGACGAGTAGCATGGCCTCCACGAGCAAGTAAAGTAGAATCTCCACTAGTAACTACTGCTTGACTGTATTACTGAGATACTGCAACCCAGTGGCTCGTCAAAGTCTTTCGGGCAGAATATGGAGTCGATATGTACCTCATGGTGAGACTGAGAGCGGGTAAAGCAACCAGCTTATCCATGCGTTGACCCTGCAGTGGGCCTTTCGATACCTTCTTTCTGTCTGTAACAAGTTTCAACATTGTGGCTGAGTAGCTTCAAGTTTTGCGGCTGTTTTTAAAGAAATCCAAGTGTCAACAATGTCGAGACGGCTTCAACTTGTCGTCTCCACACCACACATATGGTGAAAAAAGTTGCAAACGTGCCGCTAATTGGACAAAGACATAGTGCTATCCCACTTAGAAATACTGTAGGAAATTCAAGGTTTCAAGAGGCGAAGTCAACATATTCAAGCTGGGATCGGGATCTCCGCTTGAGGAGTGAGACGAGCCGCATGTCTCCTTACCCCGATATCGTAGTCTCCTGTCGCAGCGTGGATCGTCACGCGATTGTCCTTGACAAAAAATCAGCCTCACACAACACACCGAAAAGGAGTCGTACCCAAACAACTACTGTCCCAGGCTTGTATGTCGCACGTATCTGGAAATCTGCGCCCTTGGCAATATGATCGTGCAAAAACTTGAGGAGCATCTGTGACTCTTCAACCTTATACCCGACAATGTGCCGTGTGAACGCTGGGTTCACGAAAAGAGCTTTCTCGCCTGTCACAGGGTGGCGGCGGACAATGGGATGCTATGTTTTGCAACGTTAGTGAGGTATAATTTTGAAGGTCATTGAAGGAGAAGTACCTCTGTGACGATGGGCTCTTGTCGTACGGGCCTGCCGAGTTTCCGGGAGGTCTCGGCCTGCTCGACGGCGCTGTGGACAGCGCGGAGACCTTCGAGACGTTTTTGGAATTCGGGGGAGAGCCTGTTGTAGGCCTCGACTGTGGACGCAAAGATCGTGTCTCCACCAACATCAGGCTGTCAGGTGAGTGATGATTAATAATCCCACAGCGATTCCCGAACAACTTACCTGATCCAGAATCCAGAAGAAGGTGACCCCGGGCGTTTGTTTCTCGTAAGACTGCAAGGCAATGATGCAAATTTGTGGATGTTAATATGGAGGGGAGGACTTACGCCGTCAATGTGCCATCTAGTGCGGGTGGCACAGTTTGCGGGGATAAGGAAAGTGAGTCGGTCATGCTGGGGATCGCGGTAAACTGTGAGGAGAGATGAGTCAGTGGCGATATTGGAATGAAACACGTGACATGGTCTCACCAATGTGGAACTCGGGGTATCCCTTCACGTTTGGCGATGTTGGGTGCCTTTGAACGTAGCCAAACTGCCTGCAAATGAGACGCATAAATGTCTTGACCGTCAATACACAGGCGCCAGCCTTACTTGGCAATCTCGATCTGCCTATCTGGTCCAATGTCCTTGAAGTCCTGGTCGCGAAAGACGAGTACCTTGCGCTCAGCGGCATACAGCGCAAGTTCGTCAAAGCCCTCCTCGCTGAGCTGAGAGATTTGTATGCCAGTGATCTCAGTCCCGATGGAGGGACTGATGTGGTTGACTTTCGTATCCGCACCAAGTAGGTGAGGCTTAGCGGGATCAGCGCGGGAGCCACGGTCAGAAAATTCTATGGCGGATGAAAACGGTACGATCGGCCTTGAAATGGTGAGGGAGACTCACCAAAGATCTCTGTAGCAGGGAATTTTTCGTTCACATCGTAGTGGGGAAGGTACAACGGATACGCAGGACCGTTCTACAAAGTATCATAGTAAGTAAAAGAAGATGCAATGCGGCAGCCTGCTATACATCTTGTTTCAGGTTCAAGTCGAGCTTGCCAATGCTGTCGGTAGGCTCTTGGACTTGCGCATCCTTGGTTTCAGACACAGAGGGAGACATTTCGAGAAAGTGCTGAGTATTCGGTCGAATCACTGGGTCGCTTCTAGTAATAAGTACCTCAATCTCTTGTGATCTCCAAATCGAGGCAGCAAGCGAGATACTTATCCTGAACTTCCGATTCATGGGAGATTCGTTTTCACGGCACTGTTATGAGCCTCGACCCGAATAAGTGTTCGCTTAGCCATTCTGCAGATCCGAGCCTAACGGACGACTTATCTCAGTCTGGTTCGATCGATATGGAAGCCTGCCAGCCCCTTTCTTATGTCGATGACTGACATTTTGATCCTGCTCGAAAATGGCGAAAACTTCCCCATGGCGTTTGACTTGTTCACGTATGTACCTCACCGTGGAGACGTGAGCATTGTCATTACAGAACTCACGGCATATGAGATATAATAGGCAATGACATATCCGCCTTTCAGCTTGCCACCCCGCGTCCGGTCTCGCGTCCGAGAAAGTCGCTTCGAATAATGTTGGAGTACTGATAAAATATTCAACAAAGTAAGTGCTCCGAATCCTGTTCCCCTCATGTCTTCTCAAACACCACTCGCTACACTGAGTCCGAACCTTCAGATCCAACTCAAGGAGCATACTGAAGGTGTCCTAAACAAGATCATAAACACGAACTTACAATCCCGCTTTGTGCAAGAATTTGGCGGTCTGAGGGAGTTTCGAGATGCCATTAAACAGCTCAAGCACTGCTCAGCGCACGATGCATGGGAGTGCTATCGCGACAGTGTTCCTCTTACCAATTATGATTCCTATGAACCCTTCATTTCGAGGTTCCTTGCAGAGCCTTGCAGAGAGGAGGATGTCAAGGATCTTTTATCCCCTGGTTTACCCTTTTTCATCGCAAAATCCAGTGGCACTTCTGGAAAGGCTGCAAAACTGTTCCCCAAGTACCGTCATTTCACCGGCGCCCCAATAAGTTGCAATCGTTTTACGGCGAAAACCTGCCATATACTACCTATGACATATCTTCGAGTCATCGATGTCTTACGAAAAGAAGAGAACCCAACGAAAGTTATCGTGACCACGGTCACATCTGGTATGATGCGAATGCAGAATGATTTGGTCGTCGACAAGGATTCCGACGTGATCAAACTGACACGTGAGTATTTACTTTCTGGCGATGTTTTCGTGATGCTTATACTGCTTCCAGTGCCCAACACTACTTCCCCCCTCGCCGTCGGTCACATTAGGAATTATCGTTCTTATCTCCTCTTGCACGCCCTCTTTGCACTTGCAGAAGAAAAATTGACGAGTTTCAACACGATTTTCAGCACCCTTTTCCTGGACTTGATCATGTTCATGGAAGCGGAGTGGCCTTCACTCCTGGACAGCATCGAAAATGGGACAATTCCAAAGTTGGAAGAGACGAATCACGTGCGTGAATATTTAGAGGTGAGTTTGGAATCATGTCGCTTCCATGTCGCTTCCCCAAACCTTTTTCTCACCGATTTTTGCCAGCCCAAATTGCTACCTAACCCCTCGCGCGCACAGAAGTTGCGGGAAATTGGCGAATTCAAGGCTGATCCCGGTTGGTTATTCAGAATATGGCCGGAGCTTAAACATGTCGTTTGCATCGTGACCGGTCTATTCGCCACCACGCTCCCGAAGGTAGCCTCGTCCTCCGTGATCCGTTATAATCCGCCGACCTATTCGCTGATAGATACGACATTATTTGGGTCCTGAAGTCCTCATTAACAGTGGTTACATAGGAGCAAGCGAAGCCCTCATTGGAAATTCTCACTCCTTCACCGATCTGAACCTGTTCAAAGTAACAACAAAAGAGTTCATTGAGTATCTTGACATTACGAAGGATGCAAGTCCAATGAACCTTGTTCCCGCCGTCTGTATCAGCAAAATCATCATTCGGGTTTAAAACGAACTGACAAACTCTATAGTGGGAACTCGAAACCGGCCGTCGGTACGGAATCACTTTGACTACGCGCGACGGGCTATGGAGGTATCGCCTTGAAGATATCATAGAAGTTGCTGGCTTTGATCCTGGTGATGGTATGCCTCTCTTGCGATACGTAGAGCGTTCAAAGTGAGTCATATTTCCGTCCTACACGATAATCGTCTTTGGCACTCTGTTAAATCCTTTCGGGTAGCCGAGAGTTACGTCTGAGCGCAGGAGTGTCAATCACAGAGACACAACTCATCGACGGGATCCTTGCAGGCGAAAAGTCTCTAGGAAAAATCAAAGAATTTACAGTCGTCATAGATGAAAGAACCTCACCCCGACGGTTTGGCTACTTTGTCGAACTTCAAGATGCTCTGAGTGAGTCAATACATTTGCATGATTCAATATCATGCAAATTTCAATTTCTCGCATTTAGAACCCAATGCGCATTCAGCGCTGCATGAAGTCCGTGACGAGCTTCGACGCATAAATGACAACGTGGACTTAAATTTTAGCAACAAGACGATAGGAGAACCGACGATCCGGATACTCAAATCGGGCACCTTCAGCGAATACCGTCAATGGAGAGTCGGCATTGCACGGACAGCCGCTGGTCAAATAAAGGTCCCCGTATTCGTGAAGGACGAGGTAACGAAGGAGTGGCTGGAGGAGAGGGCGATACACGAATTGTTATACCCTGCAGAGGATGAGATCACCAACAATTAATTGAAGCGTACCACGCAGTGTACAACTTACTACTATTCCAGACTGACAGATTTGATAGCAGCCGAGGTTGGATACCCGATACCTGACTGTATCAGAGGTGAGAACGGCAATCCGCCATCCCGTCTATCGTTTTGATCACGGTGTGGTGACCCAACACGACCTGCACGTTTTGTCAACTAAAGTTGAAACTCTGGAGGGGCGGGAATTACTGCGTCGTATTGTACTTTGAGACCTCTGCCAAGCTGAACGATGCCATGTTTAGTCGA
>MU268033.1:0-12025 GCA_021014935.1 Hygrophoropsis aurantiaca
GTACATTGGTGTAATTTGGTTTCGTACACATGTGAACGCATCGATTGAGCGGTACCGCTGCCACTTGCGGAAGGAAATAAAAGTTATACATGGCAGGTAAAGTGTACTGGGGAGATTCCGGATAATGGCTAAGGCTGATCTTCGTAATTCTGGCCAGCGAAGTGCAAATGCCGGAGGCGGTCCGCATTGGAAGCCATTGTGTCAAGTCTGGCAATTGAAAATCGTCACAAGCCACATCAATCAATTGCGGTTCATCGCAACCAGTAGCCATCAAAATTGAGCGAACATAATCTTGGTCCTAAGGTAAGTATAAGAAGATCGTACTTAAGTTATCGCATTTAAGAAATTCACCTCATTGGCCCAGACTGTATAAACCCCGTTGGCGTTGCGGTATATATCATCAATAGTTGTTAGACCGATGTGGTTGTGAGCTGACATGTTGCACAAAATTGCCTTTTCACTTCGCTTGCTTAAATGTTGCGTTCTATGCTTTGCGCCGTAGAAAGGAGAATTTCTTTGAACGGAACGCGTTTATATATTGTATTGAAAATGTCGGATGACGGTTTTACCAAGCCATTCAAC
The DNA here is from genome assembly GCA_021014935.1 of Hygrophoropsis aurantiaca. Lineage (NCBI taxonomy): Eukaryota > Fungi > Basidiomycota > Agaricomycetes > Boletales > Hygrophoropsidaceae > Hygrophoropsis > Hygrophoropsis aurantiaca. The sequence continues at coordinate 583 of MU268033.1, forward strand.
GAGTTCTCGGAAGATGGACAGGAGCTGGCAGTTCTTATGGAGTGGGTGTTTTAGCCAAATCAATCGTCCGTGATTTACTGAATGATATATTGTACTTGAAATGGTCGGATGTGACGGTTATACCAAGCTATTCAACGAGCTCTTGGAAGATGCACAGGAGTCGGCAGTTCCTATGGAGTGAGCGCTTTAGTCGAATTTGTCGTTTGTCATTTACTGAATGAACAGGAGGGCACTCTAATTATATTTTGTTACCCGCCGCGGATCGAGATTATCCGCTCCTTCAGGCTATATGACCTTTTTATTTTAATGTCTTGTGCTTCAGTCTTCCCTGTTTCATTAGCAACATCCTCATTTCCAGTGACATGGTACGTGTTATATTTTGGAAATAGATGACCATAATTGACATCACTTCACAGAATCCGTTGGCTAGCTCTTCATCGGTCACGCTGGAAAATTTGCCCGCGTCTGTTGGGTCCACAGGTTCGTTTAACGATTCTATGTGTTTTAGTTGTTTTAAACATTTTGAATAGACGCCGGTGTTAATCAATGGTCGCCGAAACCATTGGTGATATCCACTGAATCTCACCCTTGCGAGCCTGTTGCATTTGCAACCACGAGTCTTCTGCGTCGAACTTTTACGTTCAAGCGAATAACCTTTGAGACTTTGTCTCCCAGCGAAACTTATCCTAGAGGGCCTCTATTACCTGTGTCCTCTAGTCTCCGCGTCCTGCTCGATGAATTTCCCTTTTTCAGTCAAATTGCCTTGCGAGAAATAGCGGAAGGCCACAGCGTGTCTTGTCCCATAAACTTAACAATACTCAAATAAAGTCGGCTTTACTTTCCCACAATTGCGATGATATATGCGGTTCTCTTCATTATGAGTTTAAATGCTTGAGGAGCGATCGTCCAGATCCAGAGCGTCGTTCACGTCGTCCAAATTTGAAATTGATGGATGTTGATATATTACTGGAACAGCAACGTAAAGACCGTCTTCGCCACCGAGCTAAATATAACGCGCAAACGGATCTGCCACCTTCACCCTGCTTTCCTTACTTTTGTTCAGAGGCTGATAAACGTCGCATCATCAAACGTTGGCAAGATTCAATGAGCGCCGATAAACAAAAGCGTGGAGCGTGCGCTGTTTGTGCGCACAATGTGCAGGCCTCTATTTTATCGCTTGTTCAACCTAATCAGTTTGCACTGGAATTATTGAGGAATCCCTGCTTGCCGGATGAAACTTTGCCGACGACTTATAATTTGGAAGCGTACAAATATGCCATTCTTTACCCTAAAGGTTTGGTTGATAAACATAACTTATCAGCCGTTATGATGTGTCCATCTTGTAAATCGTACCTGACACGAAAGAATGCGCGACAACCACCCAATGCCATTGCCAATTTTCAATACTACGGAATAAACGAACTCCCTGGTGACGTGTCCATGAGTTTCAAAGGTGCTTCTCCTTTTGACCTCATGATGGTTTCGCGTGCAAGAGCTTCGCAGATTTCCCATTACTATCGAGCTAACAAAGGATATTTCCAGCCAGAAGAAACCAGTCAGTTATATACCAAATGCAATACTGCTATTTTACCTCAGGATGCCATCGGCGTGCGCAAATTTTTACCTCCCGATGCTGACGAAGTAAGCAAATCAATGTGTGCACTATTTACTGGGAACGGTGTTAAGCCTACCGCAGATAATATCAAAAAGTTGAGACCGATTTTGGTTTCTATTTCAAATGTAAAAGTTATAATCGACTTTCTTCTGTCTCGAAATGGTTGGTATCGCACGTCCGGAGTGCGATTCAGTGACAAAAACCTACAAAGCTTACTTAGTAGTCAAGACACTACGTCAGGGCTGGGTGTACCGACTGCTGTTGAACTTTGTTCGTTGGATACTGAGAACACCATTGATGTTGATCGCGAAGATGATGTAAGCACGGCAGATACGAGGGGCAGCGAAGCGGAATCTGAAACCATGGTCGACAACCCTGTGTTAAATGTAGAAAATGAGTTGTACATGGACGCAGTAGGCTATACCAATGGTGACCATACCCCTGCCAATCGGGAGTCTATGAAACTGCAGGCGCTCGCACATGCATTAGATAAAGGTAAGTTTTTAGTATCTAGAAGCGGCAATGAATTTCTCAACGATAGTGACCCAGGCTTGTTGACTTACCTGTTTCCGCACCTTGATCCTTGGGGTATAGGCGGTTTTAACCATCACTCACGTACAAGAGCTCAAAATATATCTTTTGAAATGCAGCTAAAAAATTTGTTAAAACAGGATGACTCTCCGTTTGCAAAAGATCCCAACTTTGCTTTCGTATGCTGGAATATCATCCAAAAGCGAGAAGTTAACATTAACAGCTCTTTTCGTGTGACCAAGAGCTATCAATCATACCTTGCTAAGGAATTGGACTCTGTTAAGCCTATTTTAAGTGAGTTAGCCAATAAATGGAGAGACTCACCTTTTTCAAAGCCTAAGAATAAATTGGAGAAAAAAGCTGTGAAAGTTCTGCGCAAGATCAATATAGTCGCAAAGACGTTGAAAGGAAGCGCTGGATACAAAATAGCTAGACGAAATGAAATCAGAGCGTTGACAAAGACTTACAATACACCAGCGTTATTCATGACACTGAATCCTTATGATATTGGTAGTTGTCTTCTGGCTACAATGGGATCTATAGACAACGATACATGGCGTGAGATGTCTGTTTTTGATAGAAAGAAATATGTCGCAGAGAATCCAGTTGCAGCCGCAAGGGCTTTCGACACGCAGATAAAGGCGTTTTTTGACACGGTTGTGAAATATGGAAACGGACCTGGATTGTTCGGAGACTGTGAGGCGTACTACGGTACTGTTGAAGCTCAGGGTCGCGGAACGTTGCATTGCCATATACTTTTATGGATAAAAGGAAATCCATCTCCTCAGGAATTGAGAGATAAAATGCGCGACAGTCCCGGGTTTACGAAAGATATGTTTAATTGGATGGAGAGTATTATTTCGTGTGAGCTGCCAGGCACGAAAGAGCCTGTTCGAGAGCTTCATCCCGACATGGCGAAGAAACCGGTCAGACCGCGCGAAGTAATGGATCCTCGTTTGGAGCGACCACCACAAATTGATGGTATGGACGATGACGTATTTGCGTACGAATTTAGAGAGTTTGTAAAGAGATTGGCTGTTGAATGTAATTGGCATGTTCATAACGATGGCTGTTACAAGCATCTTAGACCGGGAGAAAAGCGCAGTGAATCTAACTGCAGAATGCGCATTGACGGCCACGTGCGATCTTTGACGGAGATCGATCCGATGACGGAGTCAATCGAACTACGGAGGCTGCACCCGCGCATTAACAATTTCAACGACCTTGTAATATTCTTACTACAGTGTAATATGGATATCAAATATGTTGGTTCTGGAGAAGCAGCAAAAGCATTAGTATATTATGTCACTGAATATATCACTAAAACTGATCTTCAGTTGCATGTCGGTGTAGCAGCATTAGATCACGCTATTCAGAAAAATGGTATTAAATATGCAGATGATAAGGAGACCTCCAACAACTCGCCCAACCGCAGTTTGTTGACCAAAAGTGTTAATATGATGATGGGTAAACAGGAGATGTCTCATCAGCAAGTGATGAGTTACCTGGTCGGTGGAGGAGACTTTTACACCAGTCATAAATTCGAACTTGTTCGTTTCTTCGAATTTGACAGCGCCCTTTGGTCCATTGATGACGTTGTACCGTTTGATCCCAGCGGTTTCGATGACAACCATCCTGGCCATTATGAGGATATTAGCTACGACGAACAGGTTAGCGTTAATTTTAGTAAAGGCACAGTCACTGCGAGCAGCCAGATAGAAGACTATTCTAAACGCAGTTTAGAGGAAGATTTCAAAGAGTTAAGTCTTTGGGAGTATTTTGCAAACGTTGTGAAAGAAAAAATTAAAGTCGAAAGCACACAAGATGATTGTGACACTGGGGACGAGGACTTAGCTGAAGAAAACGCTACCCTTGAAGATCTTCATCAGCCTTGTATAAAGCGCGGTAGAAAATCATCGCCGCGAGGTTTATACGCAGAAGATCATTCCCAACACCACTCTCATAGATGCAGATTGCGATCAACGACTGTGGTACCTGTTATGTTACATAATGCATTCGCTCGGCCCGACAGAGGAGATTACGAAAGAGAGATCTTTTGCCGCTCTATGTTATTGTTGTTTAAGCCTTGGCGGGAGCTTGCAGACATTCGAGGTTCTTTTTCATCTTATGTAGAAGCTTACGACAATTTTGACATGAAACCTGAGCTAAAGCAATTAGTTAGAAATATGAATGTAGAAAATGAGTGTAAAGATGCTCGCGATACTTATTCGAAGGCAGTTCGAGACGGCCATGCTAAGCCTTTAGTCGTTGGCGCGTATGATAGCGCGGAGACTGTGGCAGGGGATACTGATTTACTGGCTTCATCTCTGTACGCGGATTGTAATTTAGATGGCGACACAGATGGTGAGGACGAAGGGGATGATGATGGAGATAGTGATTGTGATCCTAAAGAGAATATTACTATTACTAGCAACCCTGATGAGTTACATGCGCTCAATGCAGCATCAAACGGGACGCTATTTATTACATCTGATGTTTATCCTGATGTCGCGATGGATCAATCCAACTTGGCAGTCAAGTTAAGTGTATCAGATGTTGATGCCGATCTAAAGGAACACAAAAGAGTTATGGCCTACGAGAGATCTCTGAAAAGACCATTAACTGTGGAACACAATGAGGATAATGCTCGGAATAAAAAGCGAAAGCAGTCCGACGTTTCCGAAGGGGAAGTTCATGTGAGCGAAATTGATCGCGATATAATCATTGACCATATATCTTCGAGGAACTTGACGAGTGATGAAAAAATCAAAATTGTACGTGAAATTGTAAAAGAGTTTGGTATGGAAGAAAATGAAGAGCAAAACCTAGCTTTTCAGATAGTAGCCGATCATTATCTTGAAGGAGATCTTGAGCAGTTATTTTTATTTATTACCGGTATTGGGGGTTCCGGCAAAAGTCATGTCATCAAGGCTGTCGTTGAGCTTTTTAAACGTTGCGGAACTCCAGATAAATTGATATTGAGTGCTCCTACAGGGTGCTCAGCAGTGCTCATAGACGGATATACTATACATGCATTGACGTTCCTACCCAAATCTAAGTGGACACCTAAATTAACTGAGCTAGAGAGAATATGGAAAACCGTGAGATACCTGGTAATAGACGAGGTGTCGATGATTTCCGCGGATTTGCTGTCTCAAATTTCTGAGCGCATTTGCCAAGCCAAATCTTGGGACAACAGCGCAAAAGACTTACCCTTTGGTGGCGTTAATATTATATTCGCAGGTGACATCGGACAGCTGAAACCCGTTGCTGCTAGCGCGTTATTCAGTTACTCTCTGGTTAGCAAATTGCGAAAGTCGGGTCAAGAAAGCGTTAGAAGTCAATCAGCGTTGCACGGAGTGCACCTTTGGCGCTTGGTGAATAAGGTTGTTGAATTAAAAAAAAATCATAGGTCGGAAGCCGATGCAGATTTTGTTAAATTGCTGAATCGAGTTCGAGTCGGGCAGGCAGATACTTGTCAGGGTTATGCGGGTATTATGTCCGATTTCGAGGCATTAAACAGACGAGTGTTGTCTTATATCAAAATGAAAAATCCCAAAGAGCTAAAGAAATTTAATGATGCGACTATAGTGGTCGGAAAAAAGCACTTACGCGACGCATTGAATGTGAAAAAAGCTACTAAGTTTGCGGCAGATACGGGTGGATCGATAAACTCATATGCGGCCGTAGACAAATATAATAAGCTGCCCTTAACTGGAGATCAACGTCAAAGAATGCTACGTGTCAACCCGTCAACCAGTAAGGATTCTTTGGGATATCTACCTCTTATCCCAGGCATGCCATTAATGTTGACAGAAAACACGGCCTCTGGTGCGAAGGTTGTTAACGGCTCTGAAGGAATTTTGCGCAGCGTCAAATATACCGAAGGCCCTGAAGGTGATAGAATAGCGGAGTGCGCATATGTCTATATGGAAGGATGTAAACTTCACATACCAGGCTTAGAGCGTGGTGTTGTACCTATTTTTCCAACGGCGCAGACGTTTAAATATTCAAATCCTGGCCAATCTTCCTTCATGATCAGCCGAAGGCAATTGCCTCTTTTACCCGCATGGGCATGTGTTGATTACAAGATACAAGGGCGTACATTAAAAAAGGTAGTTGTGGACTTGTGCAGCGCCACTAAGCTTGCAAATGTATATGTAATGTTGTTGCGAGCACCATCGCTTGATAATCTAGCCATTTTAAGACCCTTTAATAGTAATAAGGTGAACCAAGCTCTCTCGCAAGAAGTACGAGATGAGATGGAGCGTATATCCAAAATTGCAAAACAAACTAAGGATGCGTATCAAATTAAACATCACATGTAGCGTCACAAATCGATAACGACTTACCATGTAGCGATGTCTCCTTTTGTTTGCATTACCAAACGTGTCAATCGCTACGATTTTTGGCCAGGATGCGAAGACACTCTCTTCGCTTCACCATTCTTTGAACAACATCTTGCCTTTCCACTTCAAGTCTGAATAAATATATCTTAATATATAATACTAGCACAGAATCATATGCTTACTGCTGCCACATATAATTTACAGCGACAAGCTCCTTTGCGCCGATGGGTAACCATCTGGTGTGATTTATATTGCAAGGGATGAACAAGAAACAATCAGACATCATGTTGCCTATATCATCGACTTCAAAGAACATCGCTATTGTGATTATGCTGTCTTCGACGGGGTGGGTGCTCGTAACCTTGCGAACGTTGATGATTTTGCGAAACAGACCGTCGATGATGATTCGTGGTTCGCAGTCGTTGTTATAATGGGAATATCGGACAGGAACATAGCCTTCTATAATCGACCCGTAAACATAGCCCGTGGTTGTTAAGTTAGATGGATGATCAGGCATAGTAATCGTATCTAAAATCAATTTTCTCGCGACGCAGGTTTAAACAATGGTGATAGGGGACTATTGTGGAATGTTTACCCCCTATAAAGGCCAATCAAAATGAGATAGGATCTTTTCGGTGCAACTGTTGGACGCGTTCCGCCTTCGTATCTCTAAAGAAGATTATATATTCTCTTTCAATGCTAAATAACGAGCTTAGTTGAATATGTTAGGTATTGAGTATCACAACTCACTGTGCCCATTCCGCCGCAATAGCTCGTTTTTCTCTTCCAGTTACTGAAAGCCATTCCTCTTCATTTTTAGAATAAGGTATGAAAAGAATTCGTTGGGGCAACATGTTCCCGTCGTCACCAATTTCGTAGAACATCGCCAGGTAGACCTCGTCTCCATCTATGTTGTGGGCACTGTCCTGTCTACGGATATTGAGCGCATTGCTGAAAATAGTTGTTGGATGCATTAAACGGATGGTTCCTCTGTTATGGTGCTTGATACCACATATTTCTACGAAACCCTCAACGACTGCTGCAATGAGATATGCAGACACGATGTACTTGATAGATTGATCTGGAGTCGACAAAACTGTAGCTGGCGCCATGTCGGGTTGGGTACTGTGATGAAGGATAAGCTTGTAAACGATCATGTGAAAAATTCAACCAATCAAATGAATGACGTGTTTGCGGATACTATCTACTTGCCGCATGCATTCACTGCATACCATGTGCCGCTTGCATTCAGTTAATACCACGCAATCACTCATTGTCCCCTAACCTGCACGTATAAGAGTGGATGGCTTCATCGCGAAAATGTAGACCATCATGTCTTTTTTGACTAGTAAGCATATTTTAATTCACTTCTACGGCCGCTGACAATTACCAAGGTGGAGACGGTATTCTCACAATGAATTTGTGGCCACTTGCAGAGAAAGATCGCTTATTGAAAATCGCTTCCCCGACTCGTTCGTGGGAGATATTTCCGACTAACATAGAATCCATGGTTGAGTGGGCCGAAGTTATCAAAGATACGAACGTACGAAGCAAATACCGAAACAAGATCGTTGTTTATAAAGAGCTATCCAATGGAGTCGGAAATATCGTTTATCCAGTTTCGGTGCGCTTGAATGGCTACATTCGTAACATCGATGTGGGGAGGTTGGGTGACTGGGATGGGTAAGTGGCTTACACTATCATTGGTTGTCTTTATTGAACTATTGCAGAAAACCCGAAAACGTTCACGCAGCATCTCAGACTATATCTCTCGAGTCTAACGGTTGTGCAGAGGCTTGGAATTCAACTCTGGAATGCCTTAATTTAATGGCATATTTTATGTCTCGGACGATGAACATACCATTGGAAAGGGAAAAGCCGTTCTTTCGGAACCTTGTTCTCCAGCGAAAAGTGTTTTACAGAGTAAGTTCCATCTTTCGCACATTGTGACACACATGTCTAACGAACTCAAGTCTAAACGAGAAGAAGCCGTAACTGTTCCCCGTTCAGACGATCCCAACGGCTTATTGCAGTTCTTGCCGAACGAATGGGATTTGAATGAGGATCTACCCATAGGTCAACAACTAAACGACGGATCAATAAAACGATACAATCGTATACTGCTCTCTACAGGAGATTTCGTCGAAGTCTGCGCTTCTTTCGACATCGTTATCAGCAGGCAATCAACATTTCCCAGAACAAGTTTGAAACTGTTTCTGTGCATGTCACAGATTCTCTCAATCATTCGCGCTCCCTTGTCGTTAGAGATGAAAGATTCCAGAGGTATAAAACGGAACGCAGGTGATGCTATGATTGACGCTGCCCCGGTGATCAAGAAAAGACCCAATGAAATGGTGTTCAGCAAAACCGGGCATGTTGTTGAATAACTACTGGATCGTTGTGAATACACCGATGTATCTGACAAACTATCTTTATTTTCGCGTGATGTTTGAGCTATTCTTCGCTGCACGAAAAATGATATTTATGTGCCCGTCAATATACATATTAAACGCCACAGCGCCAAATCAAAAGACTATTAAATAGCCAATGTATCTGCCGTTATCCGTATGACGAATTGACAAGGCAGTATTGATCAATGCGTTATTTGCTATCAGCTTCTGACTTCAACTTCAAATACATGTCGCGAACTATTAGCGGGATGTTAGATATACCCGCCCATCCCGTCAAAAAATTGAACAGCATTTTAAATGCCACTATATAATTGGGGTAAGAACTTTACTCAGCTTCCGCTTATCTTATTCAAAATGATCTAAATTTCAATGCCAAATCGCGGGCCGTTCAGCATATCATCAACAATTTTAAAATGTGTTTTTATTGAACGAACACACTGCGGAAACTTTGATCATGCGAGCGGACCGACGAAAATTGCGACACATATCTGCGTAAACTGCACCGCAAATCATTTGGCAATCAGACCAAATAAGTTACAATGTCAAAAAATGAGCAACCTCCTATCACATACATTCTTATATAAATTCATGAACACCAGGATTTTGTTAAGTTAACTCCATCGCCCGTCATGACAGCCAAACATAACCTCGCTACTGAAGACGCAGCTGTAGTAAAACGCGCTAAGTGCGGATTTTTCCTTAACAGCAATTCCGGTGCTTACACTCAGCAGAAATACCACTGCTAAGGTGAAGCCATCTAATAATGTATCCAATGGCACTAGTGATTCGTCGACGGCCGATGAAGAAAACAAAGTTGCAGAAATTGCTCAGGTGTGCTATTGCGTCCTTATTATTTATCCACTCATCACTTATATATGTCCTTACCATCGCGTTAGAGTGGAATTAAGGAATCTATGGATATAGAGGGAAGGCGTACAGACGGCACCATGCTGCCGGTGTGCATTAGGAACATAATGCCATACACAACAAAGGATATAACTGATTACGACCAAATCGCGAAATACGATAATTTGACGCAAGGGTAAGCTTCATAAATACATTCTATACCCACTAGCATATTAACTTTTACTAGACGTATTCAAATGATATCAACCTATACAAACAACAAGGCTGGTATTTACTCGCTACCCAACATATTGCCAACAGCAACTTGGGGATCATATCACCCTATTGAAAATAAAAACAAAGTAATCTGTGACCCGGCTACTGGACAACCGATTACTTTCTGGATTATCGGTCATCTAACGCGAGTTCAATTTACCTACGACAACGCGCCAGCAAAACAGGCATCGCTGAGTATCGCTTTACTGTCGGAAGCCTTATCTAGACAAACATCGAACATACTCGCTAAACTGAGCAAACCAACTCAATGTATGTAAATTTTCTTTCACAATCCCAATTAAATTTCTGAATACTTGCGCTTTAACAGCCACGATCGGGAAAGGCTGGGCTGAATTACGGGCAATAAAATGGCAGTCCACAAGAGCGGGAGATGGTGGAAATTCTGAGGTACTTTTACCAACGACACTTTAACATCCAGGCTTATCTACTTTTCAGCCTACTCTCTTTGACGCTGTCTATGACGCGAGGAAGAAATTGCTGCCTAAGAGCAAGATGGATTTTTACTCTCCATTGGACCTCAAGAAGAAGGATCTCGTGCTGGTCGAGGCCCGTCTCACTCGATATAACATTAGGGAGGACGGAAAATGGCTATCTCGATCTCAATTTGAATTCACGGCTATTAACATCTTACATGATGCTGTGGACACAGGGTCAGAAATCATTGAGGATAAAAGCGTAGAAATCGAAGACCTGAACTTTTAAATTATGGCTTATGTAGGCGACTATGTTGAATATTGCGCGATATTTTGTATTTGTATCAGAATGAAAAAATCGGATGTGGACAAAAATATCAACGAGGGGAGAGGTGGCCATTGCCAAATGCATACTGATACCAGTTAACGTAAAAATTCGGCTGTGAGGCAAACTACGACCAATCAAACTTGCACGAAAACCATCTTGAAAAACGAGCACTAATAACATATCCACTAGTGGATTTCGGAACACCCGCCATCGATGATTGTGCTGCACGATACCTTCCGCATAACCGGCACTGGATAATCCAAACTTTACATCTACTAATTCAAACCAACTCAACAATTTACATCCGACTGCATGCGCCGGTACGAAAGCTATATCATTTAATGGAATAAATTGGAAACTAATTTGCCTCAAACCATCTCAACCACCACCATGAGCAATTATAACTACGCCGTACATTCTCCTGATATCATGACTATGAATGAGATAGCCAATGCGTGCGCTGGCGACGGACATTTTATTGTCGGTAAGTAATGAATCATATTTGCATCTTTGCTTACTCACGATGTTCAAGGATTATTACGAGGAGGTAGAACTGCAGCAATTACTGTTAGATCAGCGGAGGATATTGCCGCTGATTCGCATCAAGGGATTCAACTCGCGTGGAACACAGTGGAACTCCGTCAACGTGATGC
>MU268034.1:0-18617 GCA_021014935.1 Hygrophoropsis aurantiaca
ACATGCAAGACGCGCGATTCAGATGGATAAGTGCACTCACAGCAGGTAATGCTCCTTGCTCCTCATCAGATATCTACGCAGGGTGTGATGTTAGTCGACGAAATAGCGGGATTACAAAGCGGACTCACAGCCTCCAGTGGAACTAACCCGCGACCAGTCTTTGCGTCCCACACGCGCAAAGTGCAATCCAATGATCCGCTCAGTATTCGTGTGCCATCCGGACAGTATGCAAGCGCACGGATTGCATCCTCATGGCCTTTCAGGGGACCCAGAAGTAGGTCACCTGTGATTGCATCCCACACCCTAATGGTCATGTCATATGAACAACTAGCAAGCCTGCGTCCGTCGGGGGAATACACGATACATCCGATCCAGTCCGTATGCCCTGTCAATGGTCCGACAATCATCTGGCCAGACTCGGCGTCCCACACGCGCAAGCTAAGGTCATTGGACCCGCTTGCTATGTACCGACCGTCTGGTGAGTAAACGATTGAACGCACCCGATCCCTGTGTCCTTCAAGAGGGCCCTGGATGAGTTGACCCGTGAACACATCCCAGATACGTATCGTGTGGTCATTTCCGCCACTGGCAAGTCTCCGGCCATTGGGGGAGAATGCGAGGGTGCGAACAGCGTCTGTGTGGCCAGTAATCAGTTTAACGTCCTCGCCTGTTTCTGCATTCCAAAGGTGTATCTCATTATCTGCACCTCCGCTCGCGATTAGCTGGCCGTCCGGCGAATATTGTAAGCTCTGGATCTGGCCAGTATGTCCCTGTAGGGGCCCCAGAACCTTTTCACCGGTCTGGGCATCCCATACCCGCACGTCGTCAGCACCACTTGCTACCCTTCTGCCGTCCGGTGAGACAACGACAGCATTGATATCGCGGGGGTGCCTCATCAACGGCTCCATCGCCTTGCTTCCAGTGTGCGCTTCCCAAATCCGGATCGTTCGGTCATTTGATGCGCTAGCTACCCGCGTGCCATCTGGGAAGTACGCAACAGCGGTGATTGCGTCTGTATGCCATGTGAATGGCCCCGAGGGTCCATCAGTCGGCATCGGGGGTGTCCCAGGGCGCTCAGGCTCCCAAATCTAGGAAAGCGGAACATAATATAGACGAGATCAGCCACTAGCCTTCAGGACACTAGTCAGACTTACAGCTGGCAGAATAGCCCTCCCATTCTCCGCATTCCAAATCTGCACAGTGCCATCTCCGGCTCCGTTTGCTATCCGTGTGCCATCAGGGGAGAATGTCACGGTAACGCCCCAAACCAAAACCCAACTTGAATCGTTGTGCCCCATCATCAAAGGACCAACGAGCAATTCACCTGTCTGGGAGTTCCACACACGCAATGTTTTGTCGAGTGCTCCACTTACAACTTTTCTCCCGTCCGGCGAAAACTGGACACACCCGACCCAGTCACTGTGACCTTCAAGAGGTCCAACAACTGTTTCGCCAGTTTCTGAATCCCATATGCGTAAGCTAGTGTCGTGTGATCCACTCACCAGACGCCTCCCGTCTGGAGAAAAGCTGACTGACCACACGCTTCTGGTATGCCCCTCCAGAGGACCTAGGATCAGGTTCCCTGTCTCCACATCAAAGACTCGAATTCTGTTATCGCTGGATCCGCTGGCAAGTCGTTTACCGTCGGGTGTGAAAGCAGGTGTACAAACAGCCTTGGTATGGCCTGTGATTCGTTTGATCATCTCCCCAGTTTTTGAGTTCCACAGCAGCAGTACCGTATCGGAACCTCCCGCCCCGATAAACGATCCACTCGCGATTAGCCTCCCGTCAGGGGAGAACACAACTGTCTTCACCAAGTCCTTGTGTCCAGTTAATGGTCCTAATATACATTCTCCTGTGCTGATGTCCCATACGCGGAGCATGCGGTCGTCACCTCCAGAGACAAGTTGCCTTCCATCTGGTGAAAATGAAATTGTCCTGACCCAGCCTGTATGACCTTTCCACGGCTCCATCACCTTTGCTCCTGTCAGTGCATCCCACACCCGTATAGTCTTGTCGCGAGATCCAGTGGCGATGAGGCGACCATCTGGGGAGTAGGCAATTGCCCAGATGGTACCTGTATGACCTTTGAACGGCTCTGACATAGTGTTAGTAGTGCCAGTGGGATGGTGACGCGCTGTTAAAGGCGTTCTGAAATGAAATTGGGGCGTGCGGATGCGATGATGAGATTTAAACAGTCCCAACGAAACGGCTTCAGAATGGGAGAAAATAGTCAGAATGTCTCGACGGTAGGTAAACTCCAAACTTGTACCGGGTTCTCTTCTGCCGGAGTGGAGCGCTCCCAGGCAGGCTAACAATTTAAAGTGGGTCTTTGCGTGCACTAAAGGATATAATGCAAGGACACTGGGAAAGAAGAGGTTCATTAAATGGAGATTGCATAGCGCTGGGCTCCATGCATAAAACGCCTGTCGCTGTCCGCATGGTTATACCACCGCGTGGTGACAGGCTTTACTGGTCACGTGACTTGTTCGGCGTCGCCCGCGCGGTGGCAAACCCCGAGGCGCGCCTGGTGTAGTACTGTTACAGCGGGCGGGAACGACGGCGACGAAGGCGAGCGCCACGAAAACAATTTCCCGAGGTGTCGAATGGACCTAGGAAGCCTCTCGAACGACTCCGGGGCCGATCCGACCGCTAACTTCACAAGCGTTGGCCTGAGACTATTGGTACTTGATTGGTACAATTCCTTGTCCGAGGTGTGGCTCGCCGATGACATATATTTAGGTCTGCTTCAGCGACATCGTGACCAAGAATCCCGCGATTCATGCACATGATTGATCGGGATACCATTATCCGTAAGCTATGGTGAGGGCATATCCGAGTCGGATTCGATATCCTGAACATTCATCGGTACTCACAAGCCAGGTTCCAACATTAAGTATATAGCTGAGCACCTGCAGGAAAAGATATATATTCCGGTGACCATGCTCCCTCGCATCCTGCTTTGCAGTAATTCCGAGCCATATCTGTGATGCTGCACCGTGACTGACTATTGCGGCATGGACATCATCGTCTCCCCCAGATCTCAGATTTACTCATGAACATCTCGGAAAACTTTTCAATGGGCTAGCAGAGGCAGTGGTAAGTCAAAATAGCCTTTCCTATAACAAATTTCGTGTTGCCGTTCCCATTCTCTTCGTTACCCTCTCGATTGTTCAGGTTCATCACTCACCCGCAATGCACTTACTTTGGCCTCCTCTCCCCTCACCAGGCCATGGACTCCCCTACTCGCGCCGACTTCCTCGCGGGATTTCGCCCAGGCGGGAAGTACGCGGGCACGGTAGGCGTGTACAGGCGGAACGTCATCTCCACCGCTCGGATTGGTGTGTTTGACACGGAGGTCATCGATGCGCTCGCAGCTGGCGGCGTGAAATGGATCGCACACAACGGGGCAGGCTATGACGAGGTCGACATTGCCAGGTGTATCGAGAAAGGTAGGTCAGCACTTGTTACATCGTATCACGAGGAAGTTAGATAAAGTGTGGCGTTCTGACACACAACTCGACGGCGTCAACTTAAATGATAACACCTTGATCAATCTTTCCGCTTACCTTTCCTTCCTCCCGTTCTTTCTCACAGGGATCTACGTCTCCTACGTTCCCGGTGTGGCGGACGACGCAACCGCCACTGCCACACTATACCTCATCATCTCCTGCCTGCGCAATTTCTCCCTCGCCGAGCGCTCTCTCCGTGGACACACATGGAAGGCACCCGTCTCCGCACGCCTGCACGTCTCGCACGACCTCACCACGCGCACCCTCGGTATCGTCGGCCTCGGCGGAATAGGGCTGCGGCTCGCACACCTAGCTCGAGCGTTCCCCATGCGCGTGCTGTACCATTCACGTTCTCCCCGGCCATCGCCAGAAGTCCCAGAGTGGTGCACCTATGTGCCTGTGCTGAAGGACTTGTGTGCGCAGGCGGACGTGCTGAGTCTCCATGTGCCCTTCACGCAGCAGACGGCGGGGCTTATTGGGGAGGCTGAAATCCGCGCAATGAAGCCCGGGAGTGTGCTTGTGAATACCGCGCGGGGGAAGGTCGTCGATGAGGACGCTGTCATCAGGGCTCTGGAGGATGGTCATGTAAGTGTCGCTCTCTCGCTCTCTCTCTTTATCGCATCCTCTTCTTGTGATCGTACCACCTTTGTACCTATCACCGCTCGCGACTTTCGCCCATGATAAATGGGGTATAATATGTGCCGCAGCTGACAATCTAATTCGCATGCACAGCTCTCCTCTGTAGGCCTCGACGTCTACCCCTCTGAGCCACACATCAACCCCCGACTGCTCGCGTTCCCGCAGGCCGTCCTGCTGCCACACGTCGCAGGTGAAAGCGGTGATACAGAAGTGCTTCGTGAAGTTCGTGCTCTAGAGAGCTTGAGTGCGTTCTTGAAAGGTGACCCGGAGGCTGGGCGGGATCTGGTACCAGAGATGAAGGGCATGATACCGTGACTCTGGGGAGCGACTGTGAAGAAATAGTAATGATATTAGTGGAGGACCCTTCCTGGTGAGTCCGTGAGTCCGTGGATATCTTCTGGTCCTGGCTAGAATTACAAACACTATTAGCACTGTCCGCTTGTATCTACATGATGCATGCTATATTTTGCGGTAGAGTCACGGCCGCACAGTTTGAATCAAATCCCGACTCGAAGACTCATAAGTATAAAGAAATAGATCATGACATCAAATCCAACAATCCAATGTATATACCACAAACGAAGAAACAAGAAATCGAACCTTGCGACGCGCGACAAAGTCAGTCAATCAAGTCCGTTCGTATCCGTAAGAAGTCTATTTCGCCTCCTCTCCAGCATCAATCATTGCAAACGTATGTACAGACCTGACCTGTGATGGCTGAAGAACGCCAAGTCGCACGAAACCAAGCTTCCCTCTCTGGCTCGAAATATTCTAGGCAGAATTGGAGATGGATGTCGTCATTAGCACTCTCGTCACCCTCCATGTACCATTACTTGAAATCATTCGCTCTCCGAGATGAGCGCAACAATCATACTGGCGAAGAAAGGCGTAAGCGGCTAAGAATGCTGTTAGTGCTGACGAAGGACGCACCGGTAGAGGTAGTAGAAAAACGAGAGCAGGTAGAAACCGAGTTTAAAAAAGCTCTCCTTTTTATGCCCTGATAAAGTCCGGAAGATCTCGGTTGCGTCATACATGTGGTTCTTGTTCCGGATCCTAGGAGCAGATACACGGTGAGAGTCAGCATCCCCAAAGACTTGCGCGCCGTCGCCGTCGCATCCACAAAAACCATGGGCTTACTTGTTGACATTGTATAGCACGAGCGGCAAGTTGAGCAGAAACGCGACCCATTGTCCCGAGATGAGGAAAAGTATAGTGAGGAACGCGTGAGCGATGTTCTCCGGTAGAACGAACTACAGTATACACTTCGATTACCGCTCTAAGGATAAGGGTGAAGACCAGACAAACCTGGTTCAGCTTGTTACATAGATCTATGGGGTTTATGTAGTCGCATTCCAGGTCAGAGAACATGATAATCTGTGGTCCCAAATCAATATCGCCACGTCTGTGAAAACACATCAGGGTTGGACGTACGAAGAACACCATCGTAAAGAGGAGCCCTGCGGCCATGAGGACCGCGAAAAGGAATAACCAGCCTATCCATACGGGAATTAGGAGAGCGGAAGATGCGATGCGTGCGGGTAGAGGGTAAAATTGACAATGAGAATCGCAAAATGGAAAGAAACCTGTAGAATGGACCCACCGGCACCACCCATTCTATCAAACGTTATTCAAGTCTTTATTATGGAGGAGAATATGTTGATTTGCGCTGATTGGGGATATAGAGCAATGAGAAGGACACTGAAGTATGAAAGGCCGTTTCTCGTTGTTGACGTGGTCTCCTTATACACGCGTTTCTTGACTTAAGCAGAAGCAAGCGCTGGTGGAGTTCCTGTGCTATACAAAATAAAACAAAACCGGTGTGAGTTCCTCAGAGAGAAATGATAACGAGAACAGGAGATATTCACCCAGAAAATTCTGCTCGAGATTGAGTGTATGGCTGTTTGCTACAAATGCAGTCCTCGAGGCAAAATATGATTTCGTGTGTTTTTCGTTGTTGGCTGACTGTGTGACAAGGGTTCAGGTAGGTACGTCACGTCACACACATGATGTATCGTGACGTGTGACTTTCGCAAAAAGTGGAATTCGGTTCAGACGGTTCTCGGTCCTCTCCTACTAGTAGTAGCACTTGTTCTATCATCCAAATTCTTGAGTTTCCAACTTCTCCAGATTGCACAAGTCGCTATACAACAACAATGATCATTGTCGCGCTAAGCCACTAGACTTTTAGATCACAGGGAAGGGACTAAAACACTACTAGTGCAGCGCAATGATAGGCAATTGGTAAATTACACAGATTTTCTCCTTGTTTCAATCAGGGTATGACTTTTTTGCGTCAGCGTGGCATTCATTACCCCGTATTCTCGAGGTTGATTTAGATCTCGGTAATATCATTGGGGATCATCGATCATTGTTGGAATGCCGGGTCACTACCTTTGAAAGGTTTCGATCCCCAATTGCGACAATGGATTTCGCGCTTCAGAATCAAAGTGCAAGCTAAAAAATAAAAGACTCATAAAGGGCCCGTGAACCGAACGGTCCCAGCCAACGCCTCGTGCAACGTTTCCTCCCACTGCATCACGTTTTGTGAGTGGACGCACGCAGTGGATATATACTGTGTTATTACGAGGGGACGACCATTCGCCTACACCGATACAATCATCCTGTTGCCGTTTAAGGGATACGGTGCCACCATCGTACGGAAACGACCAACGACGGTCACGATAAGATTACCAGGGAACGTCACACCCCGACAACACTAGATTTCGACGGGTTATGCTAAAGGTTCGCCTTGTCTTCGCTCATCACCTCGATACCCTTGTTATTCCATGTGGTTTCCCAAGTTATCAAGTTGAGTTGTAAATGTAGTCGGATGTGCTGTATCAGCTTACTAGCTCATCCTCTCAAGCTGTGGCTCGACCGTGCACGTCTACCGCAAAGATCCTTAGGGAAGGAGCTGTTAAAACTTACACCAATGATCAACTTACTTCATGTACAAGACAGATACGTCCCGTGCCACTTGTCAACTTGGCTATCGGTCCATCAATGTAGATGTCTTCCAGTGCGCTCTCCGCCCGCCTAAAATTGCATATTTGATAACCAAAGATGTGAATATGTGCTTGTGGAAATCTAGAAGATACCCTAACCTTTTCGCTCCAAAGGTTGTCGGCACTCCTGGAAGCATCCTCTCCATGTCATATGCTATCGCTGGTATGACATCCGTAGATTAAGTATCGCTGTTACGGTGTGTTTTTCGTATCCTTACCTACAATTGATTGGTGTCATTGGCACAGCGCTTGTTCCGGATAAAATCCATTCGCCTCGGGTGGATTGATAATGCCATTCCGGCAGGATTTGACTCAAGATCTTACTCTCAGCTTCGCAGTGTGGGCCTTTGTGTGCCTCAGGCGCTTATCTGGCTAAACATAGGAGACCATGCTTGTTCAGTGTATAAAGAAGTGATAGTTTATGTATACCATCACCCGCCCTTCAACATGGGTCCTGGCCAGGACAACATCCGACATTGGCCCTCCAATTTACCTCCTCCGCAGCCCAACGATAATCATGAAGGCCGTCCGGAAAACGCCGGCGTAAAGCATATATCACCAACACCAATTGCTTTAGACGCTGGGTATAGCTCCCATCATAGAGTGATGCTCTCGTTTACCATTTCCAATAGATCGCTGCAGATCCTGAAGGATATCCTCGAAACTCTGAAGGGTTCCACGATCGCCCAAGAAGTGGCAAAAGATCCTCGATCTCGTTTATGGGCAATATACAGACGCGAGGCAAAAGAATACGACGAGTCTTTTCTCGAAAGATACAAAGATGACATGGACATTGTCCTTATATTTGTGAGTCTTTTTACCGGTCTGGTGCCAAGATATCGGTGCTTATGACGTGCCTCAGGCTGGTCTTTTCTCAGCTGTCAGCACGACGTTCATCACTTCAATCCAATCCAATCTTGATCAGGATCCGACCGCTATTACAAACACATTGCTCATGCAGATTGTACACGCGAACAATGCCAGTGCGTTTGCAGGTCAGAATCTCGAGCTCCCCCCATGGAATGGCCCCGGACCGATGATGATCTGGACGCAGTCGCTCATATTCGCCAGCCTGGCTGCAAGCCTCCTTGCGGCCTTAGGCGCTGTTTTAGGCAAACAGTGGCTCGCCAACTACCGCCAGCCCATATCCGGGACGAGTGAAGAACGCGGGTTGAGTAGGCAAAGAAAACTGGATGCACTCAACAATTGGCATTTTCAGGCCATGCTGGAGGTGCTGCCTATCTTATTGCAGGCCTCTTTGCTTCTGTTCGGAACCGCCCTCTCGGCATACGTCTGGGCTCAGCAAGCTACGGTGGGCGCCATCGTGATCGGAGCTACCGTGTTTGGTGTATTGTTTTATGCATCAATCACTATCGCATCACTTGTGTCGATCGATTGCCCGTTCCAAACTCCTCTTACGAGCATGGTTCGACTCATCCAACCGCCTTTGACACAATGGTCCCTCCAGTTCCGCATGAGGATCGCCGCGGTTTGCGTACATCACTATGAGCATATACAGTTGCGTTTTCCCGCATTCAACCCAATATTGTGTGGCACTGCTGCGACAAAATTCCCCCTTGTTGTCCGGCGTGTCATGTCCATTCCAATCTTCTTTGTTCTCGTCAGCTATATCTTTGTGAAAGAATTCACGAAAAATCGCATAGCTGCTATCAAGAAATCGATGAAACAGATCGTACGGCATTCCACTCGGTCAATCTCACCGAATACCAACGATCCTGAAATTCAACCGACTCCTATATCGGTGGAACCCGTAACATTAGATCTAAGTCTTCCGTCTCGTCCTCTCCATGAACATGAGGCACCTGCGGTCCGATGGCTCCTTGAGACATCTACGGATCAGGACGTCCTCTTGATTGCAGCTCAGTTGGTTCCAGATATTGAATGGCCTGATGAAGTCGACGTTTCTGAAGCATACGCGCAGCTGAAGAATGCATTCATTGGATGTTTCGAGTCTGCCCCTGGTAATCCCTTGAACTTAGTACTCACGGCCTTTGGTGAAAAGCGAGCATACTTTTTCGGAAAAGCATTGCTGCACCTCTCCTGCACCCGACAACACTTCGCAAACGCAGAAAACGAAAATCACGATCATCACCAATTGGTCCAATATTTCAATTGTCTTGGATCGAATGAAGATGTCAATTCCTCTTGTTTGCCTGCAATGGCAAATGGCCTGGTATACAGTTCAACGTTTGCAACATACATGGGAGTATATTCCATATCACCGTTTGACCGCCGGTGGTTGCTACACCTCTTTCCCTACCTGCTCGCATATCTAGGTGTTCCTTCTGTTGGCAATCTAGTGATCACGGAGATTACCAAATGGCTTGATTCTCCATCTCCCTCACGAAAAATACTTGCCGACTGTTTTCTATCTGTAGCTATCACAATGGGCATGCCTATTGTTAGGAATGATTGGGTCAAGATGGACAAGAGGTACATGCAAATCCTTATTGCTTGACTGGTCGGTTGATGAAAAACCTCGTAGCTCTGCGGCAGAAAAGCTGCTGAAGTTGCTTTTGCAGCAATTGGCTTCCGTTGACGATATCACCGCCAATCATTCCGTCCGCTCAGTCCAGGGAGCCTGGGCAGAAGCTCTCCTTCAACCCCTCGCCGACTTCCTAGACAGAGGGGAAATCTTTCCTGATTTTGGAAAATGCGAGCCGAAGGAGTGTGCGTGTGATATTGTAAGCTGGATTGCGGGGATAGCCAAATCATACGTGTTCAAGGCAACACAAGCAGTTGAACCAAGTCAGCAAGCACAAGCTTGGAAGCATGCTCGAATAGCTCTCCGTTTGGGTGCAGTGCTCTCTGCTATGCCTCCCAACAATCACCGCAAACACGACCGATGGAACCCGACTTACCGCGGCCATCCTTACCCGTTCATCGTCGACAATGCGGTGCCCGAATGGGTAGTCAAGTTCCTCGACCACCATTATGACATTCAGACCGATGTGGCGATTGCCGACATGCTTTACATGCTCTCCCAGTCCCGCGATTTCGAACAATGGGCCAATTCTGCCTGGTTCATCCAGGTACTTGTACGTGCCGTGCACCATGACAAAATACGTGTTCGCGACTCCGCCTTGCAAGTAATCTTCACAATGAGGCATGCTCTATGGCCCTCGTTGGCTAGTAGCGTACACTGGCAGAATTTACTGCCTAGTTTGTACACCGCCGTCCCAGCCAAACCCCCTGCCGTCAATCCCTCCAGTCAATCTTCCAACGACTTCGTTCTCAATACAGATCGGAATTTCTGTTTTCTACGGATCTTATATACCGTCACCCTTCATCATGGCGATATCTGGGTTACGGATCTGTTCCAGACAAAGGTTTCGGAACAATTTCGCAATCTTGCAGAGTGTTCGCGGTGGTGTTCATCCACGCCGATTCCAATTTATGTTATTGCAATACTGGAAATCCTTGTCGACCGCGATACGAAATGCAATTTCCGGAATTCACTCGATCAAAACTTGGTGTGCACAATTCTGTCCAACGCATGGCTGATTTTGGGTGGTCTAATAGTAGACAATCAAGTAAGGAGTGCGGAAATAGGGAAATACTCACTGCGAGTCAACTCAGAGATATTGGATGAGGTTTTGCCACACCTCATTGCATTCACCATTAGGTGCCAAAAATCCTACAGAACAGCCATGGCTCAGTTTAAATACCTGCCGGATCCGAAGCTAATACTTGAGTATCTCCAACACAACAGGCCCGAAAGCCCAGCAATTGCACTATTACACGAAATGATATCCAACATAACACCACATAGTGAATGATCAATTACGACATGTACTAGCATGTACTACACTTCCCGTTGTTTGAACATCTAAACTTGGAAACGATTGCTCTCAGGTCCCAGGAGCCCCGCCTCTGGGTTCAGTCAACTTCATGAGGGATGTCGCAATTGATGCATTAACACAGTACGAAGACTGGAGTTGGTACAAGACAGCCGAACAATGTCCACAGAGGGTAAGTAGGAACTAAACAGAGTGATTATCAACATCAACCAGGATCCTTTATATTCAAGTGCATGCCATTTTATGCGTTTTCCAATCTTTGCGCTGACAATCGGGCGAGCAATAGCGCACGTTGTGGCACTTGGAGCATGCCAATTGTTTTCCTTCTTTCCCACATACCCCGCAAACGGGTGGACGAACCTGAGGTTGTTTCCCCGTGGCCAATTTTCCTGATAATTCTGTTCCAATGACGTTCTCCAAGTATGATACGGCAAACAGGGGGCTGAGTGCAGCTCTGGTCGCAAACGGAGCGAAGGCTTGGAACTCTTTTGGCAGAGCCGCTCGTGAACCCAGTCCTCGTCCACACGTACAAATTGGGTCTTCCGTGTACTCCGTCGAAAGAGGTATGATACCTTTCGCGATGTATTCGCAACTCTCTTTGTGCCTCCAAGAACGACACCGTTCCGTCACGGCAGGAAGTAATTGTTTCCAAGCCCTGATCTCGTCCATGTTTGTTTTTACCTGCAGCAGCTGAGGCGCGAGTTGCGCTAGTGCCGGCCCAAGTTTATCCACCAACGCATGTGTCAAGGGTACGACCCACGAATCTGCGATGATCGTATGACATCCGAGATCCAGACGGAGATTGGTAACGAAGATAAGGGTGTAGCAGCCGACTGTGGATGGATCCGCCAACCCGAACGCAGTCCGTGGTTTAGTGCCTTGAAGACCGGCTGCATGAATAAAAATGGTATGCAAAGAATCCTTCAGGTTTACGAAAGCATCTTCGGCCATTTGACTGTTCTGTTGGCCTGTTTCTCGCAGCGCTCTCTCTCGGTCGGACATCATCAGACCTACGTGCGGACCAAACCATGAATCCAATTTTTTAGGATTGGTCGCATCTAGCACAGGGAGGCGGTCCAAGTTCGTGCGATGCATATTCCAAAGCATTGCATCACGATCCTTGATGATAACGGGAAACACGCCCAACAAAGTATTGGGCCCTTTGACGACGTTTGAAAGCAAGGGCGGAGCGATGATCTATCAGGCTTTAAGCTTCCGTTGTTGAAATGCACTCCCACAAAAAGCCACATACCTCGATGTATTTCGATTTTCGCGCGACCCTCAATTTAGCTCTCGTAGCATCGACGGGCAGAGGGAATAAGACCAATTGCTTGTAGCTGTCAAGACAAAGGTGCATTGACATAGGGGAGACTTGTGCCACGTGAACTGTGGATCCTCCTGTCAGCAGGGACTGTGCGATTGGATCCACGACATTGAGGTGGACAGTGAAAGTCGATATCTTGGTTCCAGATGAATTCATACAAACGGCCGTAGTTGAAGCGCCTATCTTTGGGGGTGTCGTTTTTTCCGACGTGGCCGTCAGTTGTGGACAATCTCTACTTGGAGTAGGATGCCCAGCTAGGGCGTGGACAAACCGCGTATCTTCAACTTTGGCGTCAAAAAGTCTCAGTTTCGGGCCCAATTTTGCCATGAGAGCGAACGAAGTGGCCGGCGTGGAATGGATACCTAGACCAATGGACATAAGAGGCTCCATGAAAAAGGTCGCAGCTGGTAGCCAACATGAAACAATTAGATTCGATGTGCCAAAGCGCCCTGTTTTGTCTTCCTCTATCGAAACCTTCTTGCCATCTCCTTCACCCGAGATCTGCAACTTTCCAAAGACGACAGAGATGGACGAAAAGACGTTGTGCGACATGGCACCATCAACATCGCAGTGAAGCGTAGGTGTCCCTATTTCGTCAAGTAAAGACTCATAGAGTGCAAGACGGTTTCTTGGGACAGATAGCACAACGCATATCGTTTGCGGGATATTTTTCCACCCGCGGAATATCTTTGGAACCTCGCCAAGACGTAACTCCTGTATCTTCTTCGGGAGAAGCCATTCCACAGTGTAGACACCAAGTCTGTGAAACTGAAGGCACAAGTCCTGATAATTATTCATGCCTGTGAGGAGGTTTCGGTCCATTGTGACCATGTCGCAAAATGGTTCCATAACCTTGGACCAATCTGTTTCGATCCTGCACATCACCGTCCGGATAAATTCTGCAAACGATCTTCGCATATAGTGAATGATACTGGTACCATGCAGTGCCCGAGTATCGCGTGCTTGAAGTTGTGCGAATTTGTTGGTAATATTTTCGCTGGCAAACATTTTTGTGTAAACGTCAAACAAGACGTTGACGAGTTGGTCAGAGGACAAGGAAATCGTTTGTTTGGCATCTGATTCGGGACCTAGAGGCATTGCAGTCATCGTGCTTTTCCATGCTAAACGATCATGGAACTGGGACATTTCTGAGCCATTTATAGCATGGCTGAGGACATCGTGCATGTTGGACTGAGTAGTAAAGCGTGATACGAAACCAATGGGAACGAGACCTATCAGCAAAGAGATGACTGGTAGGTCCCCGCAAATGTGTTCTAAGATGCCAGCTAACGGGTTGTCTCCGGCGGGTAGTAAGCCTTCAGTGTAGAGCGTCGAAGACGGAGACGAAATAAGCAACGGCGATGTGCAAGTGAGAACGTTGAGCAGGCCGACGTGATCAAGGATGTTTGACGTCTCAATGACGTTAAACATCGTCGGTGCAGGAGATTCCATACTCGGGCCATATTCTTGATTGTCCAGACAAATGAATGAAGCTTTCCAAGGTGCTGTATGCAGTGGCAGTGCTTGCTCGGTGATTACCTGCGACGCCCGAAGCGCGCAACAGAAAGAAAGTGCATCTCCAATGAAAAACCGCAGCTTGAATGAACTAGAGCTGGATTGGTTACGATAGAGAAGCTGGGAAGTTGCGGTGCACCATCGATAAAATTGATTTTGTGCGGCGGCAACGGCAGTATCAACCGTTATTTTTTGAACTTGGCCTTTTTTTTGCGTGCTATTCTGTATAGGTGCGAAAATCTCAGCCAAGTGAAATGACGCAAGAGGATCAACGCCATAATGGACTGCGAATTTTTTGCCCGCCATGGAGTAAGCGAAGGTTGGATTGGGGAGAGTGAAGGTCTGTGAGGTCTGTAATGAGCACCCTGTGCTCCAAAAACGCTCGAAGTGGTTCGAAACAACAGGCATCGAATCCACAAACACTGGGCCAGCGGAGCGACTAGATGCTGTAGTGTATTTTCCCTTGGTTTTTTCGCGAACATTGTTGAGACCGGTAACATATTCTCTCTTGAAGCGGGCCTGCTTCTCATGAGGGAAACTCTCCACTTCAACATAGAGAGCTAAAAACTGCTGTAGTTCGACGAGGGTTTCTTCTGTACACGCATAAGCGAAGGCAGCGTACGGACAATTCCGCCAGATTTCGACGCTTCTTGTGAAACCGATGAGCTTTTGACACTGTGCTGTCAGCAACGAAAGAGAATCTTTGTCGAGATAAAGCTGGTAAAAGATATTCCAAATAAGAGGTAGTTTTTCCGCAGCATCTTTATCAGCCAATAAGGTGAATAAAATAAGGTTTCGCGCTACCGGCACTTATCGCATCAGCCTTAGAAACATAAATGTAGTTGAAACACTCACCAATGACAGCGCCTTCAACATCGCAACAAGTCACATCTAACTTTCGATTTGCTGAGATAAATAGAGAATGATATCAATACAGTTGCAAATTCATAAATAGCGATACACATACATGAATGCGAGTCGAGGGCGCTGGCATAGACAGTATAGAGGATATGCCTTGGATCACCGCATCCAAGGAGAAGGATGTTTGCTGCCTCCTCGGGACACAGATCTTGTGTAAGGCACACGGCACTCGTGTTCCCAATAGGATAGAAAAATGTTTGTCCACGCCAGAGTACCGGATGAGCCATGATAGAGAGAGAGATCCGTGAATGGAACCTACGAAGTCGCTTGATATAATCCCAGCAGAGCTTGAGGGGAGGCTGGTGAAAACGGGCAGTGAACCGCGAGGCATACAAACAAACCCCTGTGATAAGAATTGATGTTCTGTGACAGCTCAAAATTGGTCATTGGTCGTCAGGAAGACCCTTGAAATGCTCGAAGTCGTTGTCCATGACTTGCCCAGAGAGGAAAGTGGACCCAAAAAGAATGCATATAGCGCTCATAACAGAAGGGCACGTAGCAGCATAGACGCTTTGATCACTAACATCCATGTAAGCGACCTCTTCTCAGGCGCTCATTTGCTCCTAAGGATGACTACGCGTGTCTCCAAAAGCGAGCGAGCGTCTTTTAGCTTTTGGGCGCTCCTGGAACATAATTAGGAACGCCGTGGTTCTTGCAATGATCTGCAGTAGCTTATAGAACAGTCTACATCAGATAAGGGGTGTTGCAAAATAGACGCTCACGTTGAGAAACTTAGCAAATCACTCCTCAGCGAAGTCTAAGACCATACCTGAGCGTTGTCAAGAATCAAGTTTACCCGAGAGTCGAGCTACCAGTTAAGCTGAGTTTTTGGGCTTGTAGTCACGATGTCTTCAAAAGATGGTATAATATCGTGTGATCTGCGTAGACATGTCCATGTGTTCTGATTTCGTACCTCGTACCAATACATATCTTTCTGCGAGTTCTTCTCCGAACCATGTTGTTGCCTCTCGCAGACAAATCTAGTATAAATAGCGGACTCCTTTTCTCCGCCGAATAGCTTCATCAAAAGTGATACCTTCAAGCCTTGCAGCTTCTTCAATACGCTCACGATCGGGGCCTTGCATGAATTTCATATCGTCTTTATCCATTTGCTTGTTTTCTCGGATTAGCATCCAACGGATGACTAAAAAACCATGAGAAAGCCCAGTCACACACAGAATATAATTCCAACTTACTGAAGCTGAGGAATGTGGCGAAGGCAAGTCCCGATAGCGCAATAATCATGGATGGATGATATTCTGGGCTCCAATTTGCCCTCCAGATATACGATCCCATTCTATCAATCGTATAAGAAGATGTTCAACGGACGGAATAACAGCCAAACCCACAAATTTCCAAGATTTCCGAAGCCGTTCACAAGACCCATGGCGACTGATCGTTTGGCAGGTGGCCGAGGAATGGCACTCGACACCCAAACCAGTGTCAAAGCAAATCCTGTTCATCGTAATCCGTGACTTCCGGAACAAGGTACCATGAAGCAGAATACTCACCACAATAACCTGTGGTCATTAAGAACAGGGAAAAGTACCTTCCGCCGATTGACATAGTGCACAAGGATATTATGTAGCCCAAGATAACGGCCCACCACCACCCAGCGATGTGGAAGAAACGCTCTCCGGTTCTGTCTATGTATAGCGGTGAGCCCAATGCTATCTGCAGGCGGCCAAAAACTTACCAGCGTTCCAGGCGTTTCCGAGGCAGCAGAATGATGCAAAGATCCACGGGGGCCTGAACAACAGCATGAAATTAGATGAATGTTGGTGGCATACAGGCATTCCACTTACGCCGACATTAAGAGTGTAATCGTGGTGTTGAAGCCCAGTGTCGCGGTCAATCTGAGGAAGAGCTCAGCACAAACCAGCAGTAAACAAAGGAAAACCGACGTCGGGAAGAAATTGATATAGCTGAGACCCAATAGCTGCGAGCAACTCATGAGCATGAAGATGAGAACTTTTGGATCTTTAATTGCAAGCTTGAATCCGTCGAATATCCTTCATGGTTGGTAGACCAAGTAAAAGGGGTGAATTAGTATCATTCGGTGAAGAAGATGGCACCATTGAAACGTACGAAGTGTCGGCTGCGTCCTGGTCAGCTTCACCAGCGTCTTCTGCGAGACGCACTTGCGCCAATCGCCGTTCGGCAGCGTTTAACCAGCGAGTATTATGGGGCTATTTAACTGCGTTAATTACGGAATTATGGCACGGTACAGATACCTACGAAGTCAGGAAGAATCCACCTAAAAACCAAGCAAATGAGTTTTGGATGATCGCTAAGTAACAAAAGTACCTACATTGTTTGTAATCCCACAAACATGGTGACAGCACCCTGTTATGAATAGCGTGAGGGATCAGTACCAATGTGCGTATACTCCGATTATGCCGCTTGCCTCAATGTAGAACAGCCTACAAATTCAGATTCGGTTCAGTTGATAATCAGAGCACCCAGATAAAGGATTACTTGCCATCTCCAAGCCGCTATACCGAGTTTGCCCTGCATATTACCCAAGATTCCTGCAGCGATTAACTCGGGTCCAAGTAAGTTCGAAAAGAAATCCAGCAGATATGACGAGATACTCACACTACCAAATGCGTTCGAAACCAATAGGCCGACGTAAAATATAGCTGAGCGAAAAGCAAGTTCCTGTAAAGGTTGTGTTTGTGGTAGACAGATAATCATGCAGCGCATATTTACCCACCTTTTTGGTATACCACCGAGATAGCAAGTACATCGAACCGGGATAGAAAGCTGCCTGCGTGCGTTCAATAAACCCTATAAAACGAGAATCAGAGATGAAATTCTTACCTCAGGTAAACCGATAAATACGCGACAGGCGATGATGCCTGCAAAATTTGTAGTAATCTGACAAAATATGTCAATAAATATCATGATATGACCAATCTGTTGAGGCTGTTTACCCCCGTTAATGCACTGGTCAAACCCCAAGCAACTACGCAAGCGCCGATATATAGCGAAGGTCTAACACCATGTCAAGAATCAGCCGAATATGGCCACGAAAGTGGAAACGAACCTATTGATGTAACCGAGAATCTGGACATGCGTGCATTTATTAACTTCTCTCGTTACTTGAAGAGAAACAACCAACCATATTCGAAGGTATTTGTGCCGGACAATAAGATGCATAAAGAATAGCGACAACAGTGTCGTATTGAACATCTGGCAAGCGAATACATTGTCAGACAAGTAACACTTTGAAGGTGACAACAACAAACCGGTTAGTCCGAGATCGGCCTCAAGCCCCTGCAACCTTGCGGATGTGATGGCGACTCGCTGATTGCATCAAGAATGTTTGGGTTAGACAGAGCAAAAGACACAGTCTACATTACACGCACATCAATGTAGTTCATGAGATAAATAATGACAACCGCAGGCATTAGACGAAAGTCCAGCTTGCGGACGAGCTTCCTTTCTGCGACACGCCTAATGTCATCGGCCAGCAGTTTAGAGTCATCCTCGGTTGGTCGTACTGCAACAACATCCTCTGTGTAGGACTCTGACTTCTTCTTTTCTCCGTCAAAAGACATTCTGGCGCTGAAACGAAGGGAAATCCAGAGATCGAATAATACATGGTTCTCAACCTTTATACATCGAGCTCCAATTGTGGTGCGCTGAGGGCCCTGAGTGGACTCATGACCTCAACTTGTTTGTAGTACATCCAAATCCAGTCATCAAAACGAAGCAGACAGATCTCTAGATAGCCTCTGAGTTTCGAATCCGGTGCAGAATGCATGGCATTGACCATATAAACAGCTTGGGTGTCAAACTTGTTCCATGAAAATACCGGCATCTGTCAGCTATTTATAAAAAACGGTTGAGACCCGGGGGGCCGTTGGCATCGAGT